>JAMKCH010061658.1:0-122218 GCA_023653785.1 Ophioderma brevispina
TTCACACCAGTAAGTAACGTGAGAAACCGGTAAGTCCAGCCCACTGCAAATGAGGTTTGTTTTTTTTTGGTGCTACCGTTCGCCTAAGTTATACTTAAAACGGAGAGAAATGGATGATGGGCGAGATCTGGGTTTGTAATCATGGTTGCTATCAATATTAGTTATAAACATGTAGAATAATCAAAAAAAGGTTGTCATTGATATGTTATTTGATCCGACAAACCAATTGTAACCAACCGGACTTTCTTCAGGGAACAACACTGACTGAAAAAGTGCTGTGAGCTCCAGGATCCACGGTGCAAAGGCTAGTCTTGGCGGTCCAGTCGCTCGAAAATTTTGGGTATAGACTACTACCCTAATTTCATGATTGCTTGGTAGGAATATGATATCCTTCAAGCAAATGTTAGCTTAAGGTCCTATATGTCAATTTGAGGAGAAAATGAACGTTGCATCTCGCCATTTTGGTACTGAACGAGGGAGCATCATTTATGGTGTGCAAACCGAAAATCAGAAACGTTCGGTAAATCACATTTTCGCGGGCATAGAGTTTTTGCGTGTAAATAATGTAAATTTTGAGAAAAAATGTGTACTTTTTGAAGTCTTTTTTCTCAAAAACGAATATGGTTGTCAGCAATTTTGTTTATTTCAGATTTGTATCACAACAAATGAATGTACAATATATCAAATTTGAAAGAAATTCGACGGGCCCCATTAAATCATGATTCCAACACCTTAACCTTTGGTGATGACCTTTTTGACCATTTTTGACGATTTTGTCTTATACTACGTCGGTACAACCATACCTCGTGTAGTACACACTATCCTTTAACAAGGAGAACACTTTGGTTACCCTGTTTACTATCAATCCAAGCATGTTTTCATTTTTGATTTGACCCCTGTATTATGAATTTTTCCCCCTCCTGGATTCCGCTACACTTTCTCGGGGGCACCCCGCTAAATTTGTTCATTAATAACACCTTCATAGAGAAGACAACTCCACTGAGAAATGATGCCCATCACCCATTGTGTTAAGGTTCGTGGTTATTGTACGAATAATCTCATTGTTACTGTGTTGCGCTTTTTTTATTTCCGATATGGGTGGCCAACTTAACCCGTTGTTTGGCCAACCATACACGTTGGCTACACATATTGCTTTCCGGAAGTACCGTGTGGCTTCTTCGAGATGGACTACTTGTGGCCATTGTACTTTGTAGTGGTAATCATATCGTCAGTACGGGACCAATGGCCAACTAGAAAGGTAGAAAGAAACGTTTCAGTTCCCTGATTTTAGTGAGAGCATTGGTAGAAAATTACCTGATATGGATGATAGACTGAATAAAACTCAGACTGGTATCCACGAAACCTGTATTCTATTCTGGGCCCGTTAAATGTGAGATTGAGCTATGGACACATTTGAGCACAATCGCTATCTACTTAACTGTCGTGGGTAAGTACGTTTTTTTGGTCATACAGGAGTATTTAACTTTAAGAATAGTGCATGATTGAATTGCTTAATTCCAAATTCAAACCTGACCTCTCAGCCAAGAGTATCAAACTTATCTCTCAACTTTTAAAACAATTTTCAATATATTATTAAAGACATCACCACTATTCAAATAATACTCAAACTAAACCATGTCGGAAATAAAAAAAAAAAAAGAGCAATAGAAAATTATATACGCTTCAACTCCATTGGTTTGGTAAAAATCCAAAAGGGCAAAAGTGGCGTGGTGTGTTGGGTTCTTAATTGAAAATGACTTTACTGCTATTGGTATAACTACAAAACTTCAAATGACGATTTTTGAAAGCTTTGGCTAAAAAAAAAATCCGGCTGAAAAGATTTTCCATGTGCAGTTGCTTTTTCCAACTTGAAGGTAAAATACCGCTTTTACTGAGGAGTTGCATAATCAAATTCTCTCTCTGGAGTTTTGTTACAAAAAGATCTTCGGAGAGGAACGCTAATATTATCATTATGGTGATTTCAATGGTAATTGGCCACTATATTCACAATAGCGACTTGATTATCACAAAAATGGCCAGAACTGTTGAATTTTTCGGAGGATAGTTGATTTTAACTATTACTACATTGTACGAACCTTTGCCATGGCGCTTTACATTGTTCAGGAATGAGTCTAAATCAATTCAATGCTTCTTGTTTCTGATAACAGTTATTTACTATGGTCCAGATATACGATTGTTGATGAAGACAGGATCTATATCTATTTACATACTTGAGACTCTATAATGAAAGCGTCTACACCATCTTTTTGAACACACTGCCAGTTGCTAGACACATTACCCTATTGATGTCACTTGTGTTTTGTTTTGTATCGCTTCTCGTCAGTGTCCATTAATTAAACACGATTTTGGTTAGTGCTTGTATCAGCTTGGAAATAAAGGGATTTGTAGTCGAATATTGTATTTTTTTAAATGTAATTTTCTTTGTACATGGTTATTGTTGCTTTGGGCCTTGTTAATTTTTGCGTTGGACCCAGTGGCGTACCCAGCTTTTTTTTTCGGGGGGGGGGTGGGGGGGTAAAAAAAGGGTGGGGTGTGGCACATAGATTTTAATTCACATTGGGTGGTGGGGGGCAAACATATATGGGCTATTCAACAAATTTCGGTGCCATTGAATAAAAACTTAGCATTTTTTACCAATTCTTTTCGCTAAGGAAATTTTCGCTGACCGCCTATATTTTTCTATTTTCTTTGTTATTTTGATAGAACTCGGCTGAGTTTCTCTCAGAACAAACCACACATACTTTGGCTACAACTTTTGACTACATTTCTTTGAGATTTCACCGGGAAAGGCCAAAAAACGCAAAAATAAAAATCAAATCGCGTTTCCACAGCTAAGAGGTGTACTTTTTAGGGACTAGTCTATTTCTTTGTACAAGAAATCACACAAATTATTCTTTTTTGTTTTGCTGTTTTGACGAAATATATGTACCACACTTAAGTACAAACACTTTTTTTTCGTATGTATAACGCAACATTCATATGTTATGTTAACATCAAACACACTTTCCAACCACGAAAATTGGTGTTATCTAGTATCCGTGTAGCAAGACTATTTTCTTTAAACTCAAATAGTAATTATTCATTTATTATGAAAACATCAGTAGTATCCTAGCATAATATTGGAAATTGTCCACCTGGAACGCGCTCAAATACCTTCATTTGTGTTTTAGAAAATATTGAAGAATTCGTTTTTGTTGTAAGCGAGACCCTTTTTACACGACATTCCAAACCTTTTGACCCCACTTTTCCTTTTTCTCTTCTCTCTCTTACGCTTGCCTATCTCACCCTTCCCTTTTTGCCACATAGTATGTAATAGGGTCTACTACCCCTTGCCCTAATTAGTATTGGAATGTTTTGATTTTCTCTAACCTTTGTTTATAACCACAAAATAAGAGAAATCGTGACATGCGTTTATCGTGAACAACGTTATACGGTAGAATTCAAAGCGATTTTTTGACAAATTGCCTTCGCAGGTCCGGTGTCTTTGCTTTTTCCATTGCAATTTATTGAAGACGTCTAAACAAATCAGCTGAGCAGCAAAATTTGGGACGTTTACTATTTTTTTCGTGTTTAATACCGTAAACTAACCTGAACCTGACAATATAACTATATACTCTTAAATTCCATTATGTAATTTTTGGTTCAAAGTGCCATAATCACGAACATAGCTTGCCTACACACGGTATACAAATTAGCCCTCATAGTTGGGAATTCGTACACCATGTAATAACCGAGCTATTAACTCATTATTCTTGTACGTTCTTCTAACTGATAACGCTGTTCACAGAAGAGAACGTAGTTTCACATTTATCTGCCTTTATATTTGATTAAAAAAGTATCTTTGAACGATTAAAAGTATTTTCCATGTTTAGTCATCACTATAGAGCTACCTATCGCCATCCAAGTAGCACCATATCGATCTTTAACAAACGTTTTGTAACATTTTCCATAATAAAATACTAGTCGCGCTGCTCGCGAGTGTCATTCATAGTCAATTACAACTGAAATTACAAACCAGGAGTGCCATGGTTTTGGGGTGTATAATTATAATAGGGCGTTTTGATATTAGAGTGTATCGGTGAGCATGGCTTACAGAGCGCATAGCTCTGTAACCATGGCGCGTATGTTCAAGGGTATTATGTTTGATAGAGATACTTTTGCCAGGGCGTTTCTGGAGTTTTGAGTTATGCACAGGTTAATTAACAGAATGCGAATGATGAATGTGAAACTTTTAATAGCAGTGACGAGGAAAACAGTGGCAACGGAAGTGGGCCTGGGGCCTAACCTGTTGAGTAATTTTAAGCACAACTTACAAATGTATTGATTATACCACGCGTAGGCCTATTATTTGCAGGCTGTAGCAAAATTTACAATTTGAGTGGGGTTACGACTATGGTTGTTATGACTTAATGAAAAGCCTGTGGTATTGTCATGTAGTATAGCCAAATTTAGAATTTAGTGCACGACAGTCGTGCAGATAGCCTTTGCCTAGGAATCAGTTTTCAGTCCATATTTTTTCTTCTGCGCAGCAAGAAGATTTCTCCTGAATTGACCAAAACCCAATGCAGTGGTACTCAGTTTTTTTTGGGTGTTGTAACAGCCCTCTATTTTACACTGCGCTGCCCTACATGATTTATCTGTTGAGTTCAAGAGTCTCATATTTCCATGGCCATGGTCAGTGATATAAAGACACTACTTACCCTGGTCACTGTGATAGTGACATTCCCGGCTTGCACTAAAATGAGACAGATCATCACCAAGCTTTGTAGGTAACAGTTGTATGATTGGTTGGGTCAGTTTGCACAATTTTGATTTTGACATATTCACTGTTAGAATGACTTCTATAGCTAATTTAAACAAAATAATACTTCAATGTTATAATATACAATTGTGCTACACAATACATTGTTTGTATGTTATATTTAACACTGAAGCATAGAACCAATCATTACGCTGACCTATATTTATGTGTTGTAAACAGGCACAACTTTTGTACAGCAATGTAGGGCAGATATTATAAACAATAGGGATATGGTCTTAATTGCATCAGTCTGATTGGACAAGGAAGTTTACATTTAATTAAAAAATCCTTTAAAAAGGCAAAGGGGGCGCCAAAGAGGAGTCTTGTTGGGTTGTTCTATGTGGTTGGGAAATACTTGTAAGAAAGAAAACGGTAGACACAAATCAGATTGAATTCGTGAAGTTTTAGTTTTATTGCAATTTGCTTAGTACCAAAAGTCATTTTTAAATAAGGTAAATCGAATATTAGTATTGATTGTTGAAAATGAATGTCTTGTTTTTCATATAAAGCTTGGCTCACTATGATTGATTGACCTGCGTAGTAATTCATTACCATGCATTGCTGTGTACATGTAGCTGTGTCCATGTAAAACATTTCAAAACTAAAATTGTTTTACAAACTAATTTATTTTCTTGTTTCCTTTCGCAATTGTGCACTAAGATCGAACGGATTGTCCTTTTTAGGACTCGTCCCTTGTTCTATATGGACTAGATCACCGCCCTATCTCCTACACGTAGCCAGGTCGAAAAAATTATTTTTCTAAATATTGGTTTACATGCCCAATTTTTGAATTTTGTCCTCAGATCATTTGTATTAAATAAAATCACTCAGTCAAGAAGCAGAGAAAGCAATGCAAAGGTGTTTCATGTCAAAAAAAGCCATGATGTCCCCATGCCGTCGCGAGGGACTCCACATGGGTGCAAATTTTTGCACCCCTCAAAATCATTTGATCTTCACGATCGTAAATGCGGAACGACTACTTTGAACAAAAAGAGGTAAGGTTTTATACTTTACCTATCCACATCAACCAAGAAACTTCTTTATTTTTGAGGTTTTGGGGTGGAACTCGCTACTTTGCCTATAGCCCCCCTAAGATTTCTGATTTTTGACATGACATATTTGAAAATAAAGAAGCTAAAAAAAAATTCCCTCAACAATATGCATCTTTAAACAGTGGGTACATTCATACAAAACCAAGTAAAAGCACAGCTGAATTCATCCACCTGAACTCTGGATGTAAACAAGTTTTGAGGGTGTCAAATCGGAACCCATGTTATTGCAGGCAAGGTAAGTTTTGGCCTCCAAATCACACATTGTGATTCCAATTGTACAAATCACCTACCCTGAGATACCCAAGACTCTGAGGAAGAACCCGATTACAAAAATCAGTTAACAGTTGCTATATTGGCTCAGGAAATGGAGCGAGTTAGAAGCATGCGGTGCCATGCATTTGCGTTGAGATGAACCCATCACATGGTGATGGGGTCCCACCGAGGCAGTATAGCTTATCATTGATGTTAATGTTTCAATTCATGCGTGACCTTGGGACCACTGCTACTATTACTGTTTTCATGCTATCACTAAGGAAGCATTATTTTTGCATGATTTGAATTGAACCTGTTGAAAACCATTTTTAAGATTGCTTCCCCCGAGCTTGGTATACGTCCATTGAAACGTACCACCCTATGAAACTTTGACTGCATTGAAATAGTCTTTACTACGCCGTCAAATGCATTGAAACTAGTCTTTACTACTGCAGGATGGAGCTTGAAAATGAGCTTTAGAAGTAATTTTTCGTGGACAAAGTCTTCGGGAGGAAGTTATTTTGAGTCAGGACAAGGTCCAAGTGTGTATAGACACAATATCAGTTGTGTGCTCCGTGAAAAAGTTGCTCCGTACGAAACATAAGAAAGATTAAAAAAGCAAAAAGTAACCGTATACTTGATGTAGCCCTTCTAAATGGACAAGACAAAACCGAATTTGACATATCGCCACACAATGGCTAAATGGTACAAAAGGTCAATTTTCTTTTTGAAATGAAAATAACGGTTTATTTTCATGTATAATTCTAAATCCGCGCGGTTGTGATTATTTTTGACATAATTTTTGCGTTTCAATACATAATAAATCCAAAATTTCACTTATTTAATCTGTTGGTACTCATTTATTCATGATCAGCCTCAATGACGTGGTTAACACCCCCATAATATGGATACAAGGCACCTATCTTCATGGTCATTCTTTTAACTGCTTCATGGTTCTGAATATTGGGCCGTAAGTTCACCAGGGGTTTAGATTGACCACTTACAGATGTGGCTACCTTATCCAGGAGGACATGAAGTTTTCTGGATATCTACATTGTGTTTTTTTCAGATTTTCCTACTTTAAGATAGCTAGTAAGGCTGCTCACCAGGTGAAGATCAAATTGAATCTTAAAAAACACACTGCAAAAAATGATTATAATTGAAAAAAATAAAAACATTAAAAAAAATTTTTGGTTATTTATACAATATTTAATGAAATTTTAGTTTTTATTTGCTATTTAGACAAATGCAGATAACAAGCTCAAGTTTTCTCAAAGTACAAGCAAAGATCAATAGTTTTTCATTTATAAATATAAGCATTACATTTTAATAATCGTTTATATTTATCAAACTTCTCTTAAGGGTTTTTGTTTTTTGCAAAATACACTTTGTTTAGAACTTTTGATCAAAACACAGAAAATTGCATATACCTCTAATTTTCAGTGAGGTTACTGCTCCTTTCTTCAGCTAGTAAGACTTCATCACTATCTACTGCTGAAGAAAGGAGGAGTAACCTCACTGAAATTCCGAGTTATTTTAATGAAATTACCTTTTTTGGGTTTGATCAACGTTTATACCGGTAATCTCAATACTTGATTTATACAGATGAACCTTTCATGATGGGAAACATACTTCTTGTCATTATTTTTCTAATTCCAATTCTGATATTCTACATGCATGAAGTTCTTACTAACATTTCTCTTTCTGAACTGGAACATTCCAACTGTTCACATCAGTTATTCATCAGTTTTATGTCTGTTTGTTTATGTTTTGTTCCATAACAATATAGGTTTTTGTGCATTGTGTAAACCCTGAAAAAAATGAACATGAATTACCGAACAGAGAAACCTGAGTACTACGCCCGAGAACGACCTTGGGCTATCCCCACAAGCGTTGCTCTGGTATTTACTTTGCACATCCTGTTTTTATTTTTATTCTGGTTTATTGGTGCCTGCAGCCCTAAATTAAGATTTTGTAAACATGTTTAGCATCTCATTTTTCTCATCATCACGCCATGACCCAAATACCACACATGTAAGTCAAGCAAGCCAACAATGGCACGAACTTTTGTTAAACTCAAAACAAATTCTGCTCTCTTACAATGTGTATTAGATAACATTTTATGTTACCTCCACTGGAGTCATTCCATTATCTGTATTTCACAAAAATGTGACACTTTAACTAATTTCTAATCCAAACTTAAGATTTCAAATCCATAATAAATTACTTAGTATTCCCAAGCATTACAATTCCATACCTTACCACATTGATAACCCCAAAATCAGAATGTATTTGCTGCGTAAGGGGCTCTAGGGAAGTTAACACAGGGGTAAAGTTCCTGAAGTTACTGGGTTAGTGTTTTAAGCTGCGGAAGAGCTTCAGGAGTCCAACAAACATTTCAGGACTTTCTGGCAATTACTTCAAGATTTGTTTGAATTTTCAGAAATCATGAATAATCCCCATTTTTTTTGGAAATTTGGAAAGTTCAAAATAGGGATGATCCTATAAAACAGGGATGGTTTGGCAGGTTGTACATGTAGACTATACATTTTACTATGGAAACATATAGAATGAGTTTCACTTTCAGACGGCTATTGGTCAGAAAAATTACAGGCCATGATTAGCCATGATACAGTACAATTAAAGTGCATTAGAAAAATGTTTCAGATTTTTTTCAGATCATGACATTAAATTTTGGGTACATCTCATGACATTTTAAATACCGATCCTCTGTTATCTAAAATACCGCACCACATCTTAGTTGTAAATGACTGTGCAATAAATAAATCCAGGAATTGGAGAAAATTCACCATGATACAACTTTCTGTGTGTTTTTTCAGAGTACACATCAACTGAAAATGTCTTTGAATTGGAAACATCCTCTTAAATTTAAATACCCAGTATAATGAGAATTAACTTTTGTTGCATCCATTAATTCAAGACCCGAGAAAATACTACAATGACTCAAGACCCAGATACAAAAGAAGTCACTTTATTGATTCAAAAAAAGTGATTTCCACCACCTGTTTTATTATCTTGGGGTGAGGGGCTTAAGAATTGTTCAAAGATATAAACTTTGCCTGGGTGCAAACTCATAATAGGCAGTACTGTGTGCAGCCTCTTCTAGGAAATCCCTTTGTATATTATTGATTTGGTTTTGGATCTTGGATTGGATCTTGATTTTAATGCTTTCCTTGTTGTTACAAATTTGCCTAATCCTCTATTCACATTGAGGGCTTAAAATTTTATTATTTTTCCAATTCAAGACATTTTCAGTTTACCGTATTTGTTTAGATGTTTGCTGTAAAATGAAAAGAGGCAATAGGCAGAGGACAAGGCACAGAGATACTGACTAGTAATTAGTGCTTCGTGGCAGAGTTTCAAAATCGCCAAAAATGGCCCAACTACACGCACCTATGCAGAAAGGTCAACAGCAAGAGGTGCAATGAGAACCCTCGCTGATGGTTGTTGTCTTTAAGGGCAATTCTTCACCTTAAGCTGCCTCAATCGAAAGTGCACAATGAAAGCTGTCTCCTTCCTACGGGGTTCCACCACATGTTTTCACACTTCTTCTTTGCGGCATATGCAATATGAGTTTGGTAGGACCTGTGAGCACTTTTGAAATAAAAAAAAATCACAATTCAGTTATATTTGTTCATTTACAGTGAGCGCTCATGTCATGATTTAGCCAAAAAATTGTTTGTGTTGCCCCTGTTGGGGATAATTTTTTAGGACTGGTCCGGTCTGTCGTTTTTTTTGTTCCAAAGTCCAAAACATTCAATGTTTAATACTATATGACATAAACACCATAAACACTGGTTTTCAAAGGAAACCCGAGTTGTAACACAGGAAGAACAATAAAACAGAATAAAGGCAATTTTTTTCTTTTCAATTTTTTGGTATGGTTTATTTTTCAACTTATATGAATGTTCTCTCAATCCAGGTCATTAAATAATAAAAATATGTTTCCGTTACATGCATAGCAATTTCTTGGATCGTCAATGGAGTTTCACTGGTGTAAACCCATGATTCAAAACGCATTCACT
Organism: Ophioderma brevispina; assembly: GCA_023653785.1. Lineage (NCBI taxonomy): Eukaryota > Metazoa > Echinodermata > Ophiuroidea > Amphilepidida > Ophiodermatidae > Ophioderma > Ophioderma brevispina. The sequence goes on from JAMKCH010061658.1 coordinate 10,173, forward strand.
GCACGAACTTCATGATTTCTGTGCTATAAAAATGGTGAGTTTGTTGAAAAAACGAAAGTGAAGTGAAAAAAAAACCACCCTAACTTTTGCGTGATTTACGGTTGGTCGGAAAAGGGGCAACAAACCAATTTTTTTTGCCTTATGTGTGTTACAAATTTTCCCCCCCACAACTGCTAACCTAGACTGGCAATTTTCGGTGATACGGAAAAAATGGAAAATACCGGATATGACGGAAAACACGGAAATCATCCTAAAATCGCGGAAAATGCCATTTTTGATACGAGCACACAAGCAGACGACGATCATTGAAAAATATTGCTAAAAACACCTAAAAAGTAAATTGTAGTTAATATTGTTTATTTACATTGCACCATGGTTATAATCTATGCTTCCTCTGAGTGCCTCCTATTGTAAATCTTAAATTTTATTACACTTAATAGTACTTATGAACACACCGTTGAGTTTATTCATGCAAATTCTTTAGTTTTTTCATTCACTTAAGTGCCGGTCGGCAACCTCACAAATTACCTTCTGTGCCGGTCGGTGGGTGCAAGTGCCGGACATGGCCGGCCGGCGGGGCGTAGCTATATCCCTGCTTGCACATAGTGGAATCAATTATTTACTTAAGTCTAACACCTTGTGTTTTTGATGATTAATTGACAGAAAACATGGAAATGTCCAATTTGTAGCACGCAACAACGGAATTTGACCTTTTAGAACACAGAAAGTTCCATCCATGGGGCACATCTACATGGCTCAAGATCCAGATCCGATGCGCATCAACCAAGATCCCCGATCACAGATCCAGATCATGGAGACCGTTTAAGAACTCCTACACGGCGCAGTGAGTGCTAATACAAAGCGCCTTTTCGAAGCGTAATTGTACAATGTACGGTACCTTGGTGATCGAGGAATACTTTCCGCGTAACCTAAAATACGCGCTTTAAAGTTGCGCGTACTAACCAGCGTGTAACACACCATGTACGCGTTGCAATCTGGATCAAGTTTGGGGCCGTTGCCTGTGTAGACGAAACTGATACGAGATCTGGATCCGATCTGGATCTGCGCTGCCGTGTTAGATTGCCCTATTCTAAACTCGTTTTTTTTTCCTTTTAATTCATTTATGAAATCAAAACAGAGAATATGCGGGCAGTATAGAGAAAAAAAGTTAGTAAACTTTTTGTTTGTTGATATGGTGTTTGCTAAAAATTTTTCATGAAGTTTTTTCATTTTTATAATTATGGATTCATTCACTTTTGATCTCAAGTTATACAGATATTGAACACTCTACTCTCATGCTAATAACTGTTATTAATATTCTACACCTTTTACTGGCAAATTTAATGCCTAACTATTATTACTACTTCATGACTTTTACATTGTTTTTTGATCGCCGTTGGGCCATCACCTCTAGCAGTCCTGCATGTAACCAGTATCACCACGCCCACCCAATCTAGAATGCAGCAAACGGTTTCTTTGTACTGGCTCGTCCTCTTCACTGGATCCTTGACCATCACTACTAATCACCGGCACACAAGAATCGCCTTCTGAAATTAACAATAAAATAATCAAAACCGTCCAAATGTGTTTATAAAAGAGAAAGTGAAAGGAACTTACGGCATTTGGCTCACTTGTTTATCAATTCTTTTTTCTTTTTTTGTTTGATTTTGGTTTATTTATTTCATCATCAGGCAGGCCTTGATATTATTAATTCCAACGGCGAAGCTCAGCTATTCATGTTCGGTTCAAGCCTCTTTGACTTCAAAAAATTCAATGTTTTTTCTGATATCATATTGGAAATTAATCTCAAAAACCACGTGTTAAGCCATTTGGAAAAAAATATCAACAACTTTGTTGGACCATTTACATGTAAGAGTAATTTGCTGGCACCCTCAGACTTAACATGAGTAACTATCTTTCAATGTAGATCCGCCTGCGGAAAGCAGTAAGTGCTACAAAGGAAGATGGGGCCTTTTGCAATTCTTCCGTCCCACAGAAACTAACCACGTCCCCCAAATGGATACATACTGGACCAGATACTCTTTTCCAACAAATTTCTTTCTTTTTTTCTTTTTTTTAAAGGCCAAATATAAAAAAATTCTTGGTCTCAAAGCTTGGTTTTTGCAACATGTAAATTTGGCAATTTTGTAGAAAAAATACCGGAATTTTTTTTTTTTTGTTTTTTTGTTTTGTAATTTCCCCATACCGCATTACTTTTAATTTCCAGAAAAATTCCCCCATAAAGGCCCCTGGACGTGTCATAATCATGCATGTTGGCAACAGTGGCACGACTTTGCAAGAACCTCCCACTGAGTAGTGGCACATACCAAAGTATTCTTCTTATAAATTCAATGTAAGTGTAATATAACAATAAAATACGTACCTGTACTTTGAGACAGTTTCCGCTTTCTCGTGATTCATCTTTGCATTCTCCGCCTTTGATTTGTTGGCAAATACATGTTACAAGGACGATGGTAGCCCCCATATAGGTATTGAACGATCACTTCCGAATTTCGGAATACTTCCGTGTTGTGCAATAAAGGATCTTGCGATATCGCCTTGAGTTGTATTGTCCTTTTTCTCTCCACTCACAGACATATTGGCAAAAATTTACCCCAACTGACATTAAGAAATGCGGTTATTTTGCCCCGTTTACTTTGATATCCACAGTGCATATAACAACATTTCTCTTGGACTGTGAACGGCTTCGTCAGAATCGGTGTCTGTTTTCTCGCCATGATTGATCTGCACCACCTCTTTCACACAAAAAAGAAGGCCGCTTGCGTTTGCTACCGCTGGCAGTGTTGTAGCATACGAGAAATGATCGTAATTTTTACTGTACACCAATATAGACGTTTATTGATAAATGTTTACATCTTACATTTAAAAAAAAAATAGCAAGAATAAACATGTTTTTTTAATCCAACGGAGCAATATTTGAGTGAAGCAACAACTTGTATACATTATTAAATATATCATACAAATTACCATAGTTTAACTTCCTCTGAGACAACGGTTTAAAGACAGCACCGCTTGGCCTTTTGTAGGCCCACACTAGGGACTGTCAATCACCATTATTGAAAGACCCATCGGGACCACCCACCGTTATATGTAAGTCACGTGCTCAGTGGGCTGGTACACCAGCTTACATACAACCCACAACACACACCGCGGCCTCCACGTCGACCACATGGCACTGACTGCGGTCACTTGCCCGCATCGCTGCCTCTACAATAAAGATTTCCTATAGGCCTATATAGAGAGACGAAGCCTGATTTACATTTACAATGTCAGTAGTCATGTATGTCTCATAGGTTTTTTTTGTAGTACTTCTATAAATACGGACAGGAGAACCCGGAAGTGATATAAAATGTAATAGAAGTAAAAAATAATGCACATGCACACAAACTTATAAACAATCACGCAAAAAAAACTCGCGTTAAACCGAGCACAACCTTGCATGTTAGCTCATGTTGAGGAAATTTTCGGCCATAATTTTAAGCTATTTTAACGCCTTTTCTTTCCCCAATGACATGATCCTTTCTGCACTGCAATGCCGATTGAAAATATATAAATTTGGATACAATTTATTCCTTGCACAGACAGACGTGGCTATTATAATAATTGTGGATACATGTTGCATATCCCCACAAATTCATATTAAATTTACAGTATAGTCCTATCACACTGTGAAATATCAAATAGGTTTAACTTCAGCACATTATTATTGATTTTAAATTCTAGGCTAGGCCCTGACAGTTAGACAGTTAGACATTATTTTTTCACAACCTTCATCTCCATGATATACATTAATTACACACAATAACGTTTATCGAATTATAGTGTTCAAACAATGGGAGACTTTTACAGTGTATATGCCAAGTAATACTTAAGAATACAATAAGCATCCAAATTTAAATCTATAATAATTATATATCATTATTACGTGGAGTTGTAATACAGTTAAGATTTGGTCATTTAAACACAAACGATTATAGAAAGATATAATAACATGTTGAAATAATAATGAGTATGGGAAATGTGTGTGGGAGAGGCCATTAAGATCAATGAACTTTAAGATTGACCCCACCCATTAGAAAGTGGGACTTATTGTGGGCCATCAAGGCTGGACCAAACAACAAAACAAGACAGCCAAACAAAAGACAGGACCGGGGGTTCACAGAAGTGATTGTCATAAATGTTATTTATCGGGTATGAAACATAACAGTTGAGATGGCGAGGTTATGCGTGCTATATCATATATCGGGAAGAGTGCAGCAGAATAAGCAGCACAACGAACTGGGGGCCTAATAGAATGGTAATAGGCCAAGTCCTAAATGAGAAAGAAAAGAAAGGGAAAAAAAGACCAAAAGAACAACACGAAAGAAACAACATAAATAAAAAAAAAACGTAACGAAAGAAACGGACCGAGAATAGATAGGGGGGGGGGAGGAATTAAAAAATTTTCAAAAGCAAAAAATAAAAAAAAGGAAAGATAAAAACAAAGTGAAAATTAAAAAAACTTAAGATAACAATGTCACAGAAACAGAAAAAAAAAAGCAGAGAAAGAAAGAAAAAAAGATACTATAAAAATAAACAAAAGACAACGATAGCATTTTTTAATATCATGTTTTTTAACAATTTGTTTATTTACTTGGTGTTTTCACCATCTACACCCGTCTGCATACGAGATTCCCGTGCACACATTTGTTTTTTCTTTTAGTTTGCGCTATAGGGAATTGTCACACTTACATGCACACCACCAATGACAGTGTCATCGATGGCATTCCCTTGCAAGACCGAACTGTTCCAAGACCGAACTAATTACCTCATCGATAAGCCCCATTCATAAAGGATTTAGATTAAGTCGCAATTACCTATTGAGAGTTCAGATAAGAGGAGACCGCGATCTCATCCGCATCTCAGTCAACTTTTGTTAATCAATACGTGTCCGTGTTAAGTCATGATTTACAGCCTTTTGTGTGTTTTGATGAGTCTCTTAACTGCAGAACTGTCATATCAGGGGGTACGTGGTTTGTGCGATATCCCATCACGGACTTGTAACTGCACCCAGTCTCCCGATGCCGAAATCTCGGGTAGAGTCTGACCTTCACTTCCTTATCTTCCATGTAAACATCATTGTAGATCATTTCAGAAAGTTGTTGTATTTTAAAACAAAACGTAAAAATATAAAAAAAATAAAAACAGTTTGAAATTTTAAAATGGTGATTAATAATTGACAAAAACTGATGAACGAAGCCAATCAGCGCATCGCCTTTACCGAAATTACGAACATTAAACAATCCCAATTAGGCACCCAGAGACTGGCACCACCATGCGACCGTAAACAATCCACACGTCGGCAACCTCAGTGTTATGGCGGCACGTCAGATGTATTTACACCCGCCGAATTCAATAGGCACATTGCACGTCCTCTAAATTCCACTAAAGGATAATCCCTGGGGATTATAATAGGTCTTCTTAAGTTCGGTCTTGCAGAGGGTCACCGTCATCGATTTCTGATTAGCGAGCTTGATCACCAACTGATCAATAGATCAATATAGGATGTTGGACATCGATATTTCTTGATTGACAGTCCCCTTATTGTTGAGGGGCTTACAAAGGCCGCGGTGCGGGCTTTAACCGCTTGTTATCCTGCATGACTTTGTCCACGAAGCAACAAGAATAATCGAATGTAAGGTCGAGGTCTATAAAGGGGGGTAGGACAGTCATCTCTAAAGCAAAGCCTGAATTCCAAATCGCTATCAACCATCCGGCGCGATGCGAGTGCCAGTCCTTAGACTGAATCATTACATTCCTCTAATATACGCACGGCCGTTAAACTGTGTTGCTATCCGAATGAGCAACCGCAATATTGAGCCGCAATGTTTTGCTAGGCGAAGGAGGGGCCAGGACTCCAGGCTAGCTAGTCCTTCAAGACTTAACGGTAGGAGGGCGCTATTACACGTATGAGACGGTACCACTCAGTCTTGCCTAAAGTCTAGGCATGGTCACGAATATTAAACTAAAATGACCGTTATTGGAAATACACTATTTTGCAGCGGGGTTAATCCAATGACCCCGACGGATTTTGAAGTTCAATTAATTTATCCCTTATTATAATGATATTAAAGACTATTGAAAGGTTCCGAGGAGATTTTGTAATGAGAACCGAGACACAGGCTACCATAGTAAATGCACATTAACAGTTCCACAAATTACCGTTTGGGAAATCCCCCAAAGCCCAAATCGGAGCAGTCGTGTCCTACCCCCCCTCCTGGTCTTTACAGAACCACTGTATAGTCTCACATCTTGATCGTTACGCTGTGACAACGGAGTTACAGAAATGCTTGCTGCTTTGCGTATTGTCGTTATAACGGTAACGAGATGAATAGTTTTGGTGCACGTGTCAGGTACCAGGTCACGTGCAGGTATCGGTATCAGTGTGTCTTCGGGGGACCGATATATATAAATCGACTATGTTAAATCAAGGTCTGTTAATATGACCCTCTGCCCAAAATGCATTATTTTTTTCCAAAGACACCGTTTTGTATGTCTAAACAGTACCAAAATTTACCTTGTCCCTACTGTTCCAAAACCCACGGACGCGTACGATCGACGATAATCGGTTGTTTTTTTCCAATGTAGGGAAACGAACGTCATTTGTATTGAATGGGTCCCCCGAAGCCAAAAATGCAACCAATCAATGCCGTGACGTCATCAAATCTTTATTTTTTTCCAAAAATTGGCTGTTATTCCCATAATCACTTCTTTTTAAGATTCAACTTTTGTATATTGTTCTTTAATAATGAATATTCAATTGTCCCCATGGAAGGAGAGGGTTACTAAGAGAGGAGGTTAGGCATTAATGTGAAAAAGAATGGGTCCATTAATCTACAAACTGAAAAACATAGTCAGCCGGCTAAATACCCTTACCGTGGACGTATGAGCAGACGGATTCCCGTTTTAGTTTAGCAGGCTTACGGCAACTTGCGCGCGGCTGCAGGGGTTATGCGTCTATTGATATCCCACTGATTTGGTTCGTGATACGTAACTTCCTATTAAGCTGTCATTTGCACTATCTAGGCCTTTAGTATTAACGCTAAACGGTGCAAGAGTCACACAAAATGTTTTTTACTTGTCGAGTTTAATAAGGATAATATTAAATTTATATTTACTACAGTAAAATATGAAAATAACATTGAATTTTTGGTAAAGTACCACTTAAAGCTCCATTTTAGGAATAATGCATATTGGAGCAAAATGTATATGAATTTGCTCTATCTGATTATCAGCCTCGACTCATCACTCACACCATCATAAGTAGACCTATAATCATCCATTATGAAAATGGTATTTTACAAACAGTGACTACAACATAAAGCTCACATATTTTGGGTGAATTTCGTTTAATTGTGAGAGGCAGGTGAATATGGTCCGTGAAATTGGTTCTACAGCAACCGATAGGCTATTTAACAAATTAAATTGCTGCAATAAAAACTATGAGGCCTGTTAATCTTTCGGCAATATTCTTTTCAAACAACAAAATGCAAATAATGGTATGGCTGAAAATCAAATGGCCTCAACAAAATAAAATATCCAAAATCAAAAGCAAATGTCCGTATAGACTATAGAGACCAGGAGCCCATAGATTTATGCATTGAAACCTACGTAAAGGTTTTGGTATGGTCTTATGTTAGTATAGGGGTTCTAATAGGAATTCAATAATTCAATATTGCCTGCCAGGTCACATCCTTTGCAAGAATTAGGTGAAAATAAGGCAATACAGGGTCAACAAATTTTTCAATTGTTCCAAATATGTCTAATCTCTAATTTTCATCTCGCCAATCAAGGAAAAAAGTCCCCTATGAACCGGGTGGCTTGAAATTATTTTATTACCGAGCTATGGTGGCGGTCGAATGTCCAAATCAGTTGTACAGGGTCAACTTCTCCAAATGCATCTAATTGCATTATTAAAAAAAACAGGCTAATATGTTCTTCTTTATACATTGATTAAAATGTAATGGAATTACTTGAAGAGTAACACTTTAAAGACAATGTTTTAGGAACCCTGATACACAAACCATTTTCAAGTAATCGGTTCACATTTCACGTGATGAAATTGACTAATGAGCTAATCTTTGGATAAAACATATTTGTTTTCACAAAATCGGCAATTGCGACTGTTTAATTCATTTCAAAGTCCCTGTTAACACTTAAGTGCCCAAGCCTAAAAACTTCCGTTTGTGCCCAAGGGGGGGGGGGTTGGTTTCCTAGGGACCCCAGCCAAGAAAACCGACTTTCCCATGGGAGTAGTTGATCATGAAACTAACGCAAGTAAATGGGGTCAACGTAAGAACCACATACCCACAAATAACAATGAAAATCCGAACTTTGACCTATGACCTATTGGCAATTGAAATTGTCCTCTCCCAAAAGGATTGGTTCGCACATTTCCATCCTCATCAACTCCAATATAAGGTTTTGAACCACAATAATTCATTATATCTATCCTAGAATAACCAATTAAAAATAATCAATTGCAAAATATCCCCAAATTTATACCATCTTGTATTTTTCTCAGAACTTCAAAATCACTTATTTTTTCCCATAACCGTACACAGTTAAGAAGCACGTCATGACCAATAAAATTGAATCTATCCATCATTATTTGATTTAAGGTATTATTAATTAATTAATGCCCCTAAGGTAAATATATCTAAGCAAATAATCCCAAGATTTTAATTACTTTAATTTTTGGGGGGTAAATTAGTAAGGGAATATCTTGTTTGTTTTTCACTTCCGTTAGTGCCCAAGGGGGGGGGGGGGGTTCCTAGGGACGCCACCTAATTATTCTAATGAGCCGTGGCGATTGAATTTTTTTTAGTATCAGGAGAAGCGTATTCAAAATCAACAATTAGCAAAAACCTCCTTGAAAAATTTGATTGCAGTACCGAAAATCGCAAAAAATCCAATTTTGGGTACTATGGAACCCCCCCCCCCCTTGGGCACTAGTGTTAACGTATACATTACTTTAGAAGCTGAGAATGTAAAAAAATATTACAAATGTGACCTGAAATTAGTTTTTGGACATCAAATGAATGAAATTTATCATTTTATCACTATTTTGGAGACGATTGTATGGTGAAAAAATACCTTTATATGTGTGTAATTTATTTGGGCCTAGATCTTAAAGGTCAATGGAACTGCTTAAACAACTTATAATACCAGCAAAAATGTTTTCATTCAATAGTAGGTATTGGTATCAATGTAAAATCTGCATTGAAGCATTAAGTGAGAAACCTGTATAATTTTGATGAAAATTGGGCATAATATCATTGTTTTTTTGGACAAGCTTTCAAAGGAAATTTCCCAAATGAAAGTGGATTATCGCGCTGCAAGCGTGACCCAGAAGTGACGTCCAAGTAACAAATACGCAATACGCTTCATGATCGTCATCGTTGGAACGGAACGTATGCGGGTGGCCCAGTTTTTCTTGCATACGTACCAGTTGACTTCTCGTGATATGTGTCGCACGTGTTGTATCATATGGCATAATTTTTCTTGATTTGATTCCTTAAAAAAAAAATTACGATTATAGGCGCTGTAAGTCGACGGCTGCACCAGTGGTGACCGTATACCGACAAGGAGTATCAGAACAGAATAGCTTATTCAAGGTCCCAGAAAGAACACCGACAAGGAGAGATGGAAGATAATATGGACCGTGTGCGGTTGCGGTCTAGCCAACGTGTGACGCTTGTTGAACAAAATTGTACTCGGAAGTAATTTAACCACCGGGGTCACAACCCAGCCAACTCCGATCTGATACGCTGTTCGCGCGAAACCAGGAGAGGCTTTTCCTGTCAGTTTTGTGTTGTGATTTGATTTATTCCTTGAAATTTAACACTATCGAGCGTTTGTTCACTTTTAAAACAATCTGTGTTGGATATGATCAGGATACGGTTGAGGTACGAAAGTAAGAAATTAAGAAAGTACCCAACTTCAGCCGTGTCAATGGACCTTTTAATACAAAAATACGGAAGTGAGTAACAACGAATTATCACATGATGTTTGAATCGCCGATTCCGATTTCTTGCACCTTATCTCTAAGAAACCTATGATGTGAACAACGTTATCCAACGCCGTTAATACAAAAGAATAAACCTGAATTCGTCTTCATTAAATAAGGGTAATCGTTTCAAGTTCATTTGAATGATCGATTTCCAATTGGTTTTTTATACTGCAATTGTGAGATTTTGTGGCTGTATATCAACTGAAATACAAGTTACGAAGAAGGGTACAAATATCATAGAACAATACTTCCACTAAAGTTGAAACCATTACTCATACGTTAGTGAGATTATACAAAGAACCATATAATTCCTTTACCAACATCGTCTGTTTGTATTATGAGAGATACTTCACGGAAAATATTTCTATTCTATTGTATGTTTCACACCCTAAAAATTGAGATGAAATGACGCTATCAGTACAACTTTTACTGGGGATAACGTTGTTAACATCGGAGAAAAGTTCACAAAAAGTACAAATTCATGACTTGCTAATCAATATGCGAGCAGTGTTTGTAAATTTTATTGATCCATATCTCAACATTTGACTTATAAAAACGATTAATAATTAAGCATTTAATCACCGTAATTTTTAATTGTCTGGAGTTTTGGAAAGGCACCGATTTTTGTAGAAATAGGCCATATATTAAAATGTGGTTAGTATGTGTATGGCCTATGTAACCACTAATTTTTCAGGGGTGTAAGATGGGGGTGGGGTTGCAAGATTCCCCACAGGGGTGAAGCTGCCCCTGCCCCCCCCCTCTGGTTCGCCACTGCGTTGACGCATCATCGTGATGAGTGCCATGTTATAACAGTGAGATCCTATAACTAATACTATACTATAGCATTCCTACCGCAGTCCGAATTTGTTTAAGTCCGAGATGCAATCCACTACTAACCAATTAATAACAAAGACGGGATTACTTTCGATTTTGAATTGATTGAGCAATTGCGATGACCTCATAGTTTTAAATTTATTTTTGTCTATTTTCCAAACACTTTTACAACGTTTTGCAATTTTTTCCACACACTGGTCAAATTTTTTTTGTTGTTTGAGTTTGTCTTGTTTGGCACGGGGGATTACTTTCCCCGGCCCACACACCGCAACATGGCCTTTACATCTGTGTTTTCGATGGTTGCTTATCCGGTTAATCTGCCTTTTTACTCCCTTGTCCCTTTGATATTGTAATGGTCCGAAAACGTGTATCCTTTCCCACTATTCTAATTATCCATAAGTTTATTGCAATATTGGTTGACATATTCATCGGTTTGAAAAATATGGATAACAACCGGTGGCCCAGATTATTACTCAATACACTTCTCTTTATTGATAGAATCTCAAGTGGCGTATGGGCTGCGTAGTAATATCACGGAAGTTCTGATGAGAATAATTTTTGACTGACTCCTACAATTCCGTCCCCAAATGAATACTTCTTGGATCAATACCTTCAAACTTAGTAATAAAAGCAAAGACCAGTTGATTGGTACAAAATAGCGCAGTGCAAATCCTCACTTAAGAATTACCTCAAGTTCAAGCAACAACCATCTCTTGAGCCATACTTGTTAGATAAAGGTTAACTTTAACAGGGTGTAATCTTAAATTTAAGGCCCGTTCTAACTCGCTCAACTTGGAAAGTAGAAAAGAATCTTGGTCAAGAACATAACTCTGTCCTCTGTTTAGTTTGTAATGACAACAAACGAGAAACTATTATCATTTTCTGTTTGAATGTTCCAAGTATAACAAGTAGGGAAGAGGCTTACAAGTCACTTACAGTAATAGAACAAAATAAAGACTTAGAATCTTATGGGATTGTTTCATAATGTTATAATAACGATATAAAACGTCACTTTATGCTAGGTAACCTATGTCATGATCATTCATGAGTTAGGTTATATAATTGGATAAATCTGTAAAAATTATCTTTCTGCAGCCTGGAAGATAAGGTGTGATGTAACACAGCATTAACTTCATTATAGGTACATGTATATCTTGTCCACATTGTATTGCGTAACATTAAAAACTATATATAAACTATATTGATAAAATTTGAGTGTGGTGCAAGGATGTGTGTTGTACTTGTGTGTGCGTGGGTGGTGTTGTGGGTGTTTGTGAGTATGTATGTTTGTGTATTGGTCGTTTGTTGTTTGTGTGTGTGTGTGTGTGGCAGGGGTTGGGTGTGAGGCGATGTTGTGTGTAAACGGGCGTGTGGGTGCGGCTGTGTTGCATCGTACGAGTGTGTGTGTACCGTAAGTGTTAAGTTGTGATATTTACGATTTTGGGACATTCTGTAATTCATGATTTTTAATATACATAGCCTATGTATATGATTTGTATCGTTTGGATGCACTACCATATCGGTGTGTGCACTGGTGTACAAGTGAATTCCAATAAAAAATAAAAAAGTACGTTTTGCAAGCACATACAAATCGGTACATTTGCACCTCTCTACACCTATATAAACAAATAGGCAACATAAACGTGGGATAAGCTTTCTGACTTGCGTCAATTCGGACCCATATAACCAAAAATGGTTTATTGGATATTAACTAATCAATAAGTTAATGAAAGGACTATCCAGGATTTTACGAGATTTGGTTGGATTGCAAAAAACTTCCTTTAGAAAACTGACAATGATGCCACCAGCTGACATTGATGTGCATTGATTTGCGACGTCAATCAAATAGAAGACATCGTGAAAACTTAAAATCTAAATCAATATGGCACGCTCAAAATTCTTACTCTAATGATATCATATATCATTATACAATGTGAAAACAAGTATTGAAATGGCGTTTACCACTACTGGAATACTCTAATATAGGTTATTCCTGTGACGTCTTTGTCGTATCGATCGGCGATTCTTCACCATGCTTACTGTACTGTTTACGGCACCTACATGATACAAAGCGTTCAAAGCATGTCAGAACGTTGTTTTGAATTTGACTCAGTTCGATTTCCACCTTCCCTGTCTTTCGGAATCATTTCATACAGCCTCAGTAACATCGTCATTAATTATATTTTCCTGTAACAATTAAAAATGCCGAACAACCGCATTCATCATGCGCATTTATCCACTAACTTAAATTATAAAATGACGATCTGCGAGACCGGGAAATGAACCAGATTCTAGCGAGAGTGCTTTCTTTTTCGTCTTGTTTATAACAGTAAAGTTACATCACAGATGAATCTTAGAATTAATTTTATTCCATGTTAATTTTTGATTCCTGATGCCTAGAAAATACTAGCTAAGCTTCAAAATACCATTTGAACAATGTTGTCAAAACCTGACCTAATCTCAGATCGAAACGTTCGGTTTTGCGACAAGCGGCTGGGGCCGACCAGGTACCGCCTATACTTACCGTGTAATCGCAGTTTGGCCCACCTCTAATTTTCCATTGCCATCTCAAGTCCCCAATAATAGATTAAAATTATTCCGTCAGACGGGGAATCGAACCCAGGACCTCTGGATTACAAAGAGCGCCTATATACGCACGCCACGAAACTCGAGCCGACAGAAGATCGTTTTTTGTATACTTAAATAACACATTAACGGAATAAAGTGCAACACACACCACACATCTTCTTGATTGACGAGGTTACCTGTTCGGCCTCTAGCCGCGTCTGTTTGGCGATCAGCTTTTTTAAAGCGGTATAATATTTGGCATACAGTAATATTGGGCTTTGGATAATCCCCCAAGAATTTGTATAAACAAAACCGACATGACGGGGAAAACGGCGTATTTTTCAGTTAAACATTCATTTTCTTTCATATTTACTGGAATATGAAATACTTTGCATAAATAAGTGGTGGGAGGGTGCCGCGGGTTAAACAGTTCCCTGCACGGGCGTGTCGCGTCCATCGTTATCGCCACAATGATGATGCATGGTGTTTTCAGGGGCTCGTTTGGCAAAGCCTCTTGCATGCACTAGACCCACGCCCCACTCCACTGATAAACGGGCTGCTGGGTTGCACTTCCAACGCAATTTCATTCCGCTATTTATTTTGTGTGGGGCATATTTTAAATATTATAAGCGGTTGGGACCAAAGGAGCTCAAAGGGTGTACTTCTTAAAAATATTCCGACATATAACATTTCTACGCCAATTTCCAGAGTACGGAGACAAAACTTTTTCATCCTTTGCTACAGGGAGAAGGAACTCCAAGTTGACACATAGCCAAAGCATGTTATTTTTGCTTGTAATCTCAACTTATTTTTTTTACTGAAAGGAATGCTTGTTTTCCTACATTACCACGAACGCTTCCGTCATACCATTTCTTTCTTTCTTTTTATTATAAATACCAGAAGTGTAAAAATCGTGGCAGATAGTTATAGTTTGACTTGTCAGATTATTTCTCCAGCCTAATGAAAATTGTACGTTGTTCAAGCGGTGCAGGTTTTAGCAGTCGAAAATACTGCTATTTGTGTACCAGTAAGCATGGTGTTTGAGCATTGTGGATGCTGCACGATCGTGTGCACAGCCTTCTGCGGGTCAGTACGGCGGAATCTCCATAGGAGATTTGGAGCCCTAGCAAACACAATCAGTCCTTTTTTCGCGACAAGAGGCGAAAGTGTTCTGCGAACACGCAACGCAGCAAATATTGCCTAATAAAATTATATTGGCGTTATGTCATTGTGAGCAGAAACTTTAAAAACCAAAAATTTGCCTTGCGCTATTCTTCCATCGCCTCTAAACCAAGCGCGTAGGAACCAGCGATATATGCATTCTGGATACGCTCCTTTCGCTACCGATACGACTTGCGGAACTCTCGTTGTGATGCGCGAGGCGTAAGTCAAATTACGCGTTCGCAGCCACCAATACAGACGAAAATACGGTTTTGACACTTTTTTGCCACATTTAGGGGAATAACGAAAAAAGTAAGCCCTTGAACCCCAAATTTTATGTTTATTTTTGGGGAGTATATGGTTGGGACCCCCCCCAACCCACACACCACCACCCCATGACAATAATTAAAAATTAGAAAAATTCCCAGGGAAAGCGTTTGCTGCGTGATGAATTTTTACACCATTGTATCAATTTACCCCATTAGAACTGTGTACAAATTTTGCCCAAAAAAATGCGTTTTTGATAACGTAAAATCTCGCGAACGAAGCCCGTAACCCCATTTTTTTATTTTAGATTTTGAATCAGCACCAATTAAAATACCATATATCAAATTTTAAAGAAAATTCCAGGATGAATTCTATCGTGCAGCATCCACCTTAATCGCCGATCGATTTAAAAAGAGGAATAACCTCTATTGGCAAGATGTCGCTTAATCTAGAAGGGGACGAACTTTTAAAAATAGAGATAATTAATAATTAAGAAACAATTATACTAATGATAACGATGGTGACAAACCGAGTCTTGATAGAATAGGCCTATATTTTAATTTAGATGACTTAATCAGTAAGAAAAATAAAGCACCGGCATAAATCTAACTAATGAACTAATTAAGGACGGTGGGAGTTTGGTTTCAAAATCACTCTTCGACATGTTTAAATGCTGACTCAGAGATTTTGAAATTATTTTTGGTGTAGTAATTAAAAATAGTAGAAACTGTGTGGTTGCTTGGGCCCCAAGAGTTGTACGCCAGGGAGTCAGAGAGACAACAGCCTGAACAGCGATGCTAGCGTATATACATGTAGCCTCAGGTTGATTATCATATCCGGGGCTCACCACGAGGAGGTTGATAATCTTGAACCACGGGTTTAGGATAGCAAAACAACTTGTTTAGGATAGCAAAAACGGACAAAAATACTCGTTAAGGATATATTTTTAGTCGGTGGAAGTACTTGTTTAGGGTGCTTTTTTCAAATACTCAAAAATACTTATACTTCCTTTCTTTATGTATGACTTAGTATCACCTCCCTTTGCGATAGCAAAATATATAACACCCTTGGTCGTATACTCATCATTAGGACCCTATAAAATATCACTTTTTCATTGTAAAATTATTAATCGAGGTATCGCCTCTGTAAACAAGTTTTGGAAAGAGTTCCATGTACCCCTTTAAAAATCTACAGGAAACAAATTCTTTTTTATTTATGGCCTTACACTACTGAACAAATACCCTAACCCTAAGGCCAAAAATAAAAAGAATTTGTTACATGTAGAACTTCGAAGGGGGTACATATGGAACTCTTGCCCAAGTGTTCTACGGTTAATTTTTTATATCTGTTTAGGATTAACGTGGCACACCGGAAAAAGCCCTTCGATGACTCCTACTCTTATTTCAATAACGACAAGAAAACTAATTTTGATCGAATCATTTAGAAATACTGGAAAACTGGTAACGTAAGATACTTGGCTCATATTTCTAACTTCTATAGTATAGTAATTTTTGGTACACTTTTTTATACTCAAAATAAGTGTGTGTGCCTTGTATAGTGAAGATTGGGAGATTTGACGATTGAATGCACAACAGTCCGTATATTGCGCACAACAGTAATTAAATAATATATTAAATTTTAAGGTGTTTGAACAGCAACTTGACTTCAAATTTCTTAAGTTATACATTTCTTATATCTAATGATAATACTATCATGGATTTGGTTCACCAAACTGATATCATAACTAAAGGCGAATTGATACCTACATCCCAATTTGTTGTAGTAAACTGCTCACTGCTATCTTTCATGCTTATAGGGGCCTATATAGAAAACCAAATTAGAAATGAAATGAAATTAATATATGCAAAAGAACTTGCAAACTTTTGCAATGCGAGAAGGTAATGGAATAAAAATTTGTGATGTTTTCCAATAGTTGTGACTAAAAGTTTTACTATTTTTGAAGAGGATAATATCGCTGTGGGTCATATTGCCAAACATTCTCCGAAAGATGCGAAAATTGTTTCCAATTTTGCTAATAATCTATTGACAAGAGACGATAGATCGGCTTATAGCCTTTTCGTGATTTTTGAAACGAAAGCAGGGTTAATTGAAGTAAATTCTATCTCCCATCTACTATAATTTGGCTAATGTTGTTTGTGGGTATGTTTGTATATTCGCAAAAGGCTCCGTCGTTTCGATTCATATTGAGCCAAATTCACATGAAAGTTGAGTCAGGAGACCGGCCGGGGTAGCGCCTATATTTGGACGAAATCCGTTCAGAAATGACTGAAAAAACCCCGAAAATGTGCTCGGTTGCTATGAGACATTACCATTTGTTGTGTACGCTTTACGAAGCGCGGTATCGTGGAGCTTGCGCGGGTGGTTTACGCGTGGCCAACAGCCGTTACCTAAGACTCTATATGCGCTCGCAAAACTAACTTACCGGCTGTTAAGGTGCAAACGAGTTGGGTAATACAAATGTTATTTCGCTTTGATTGTCGTATGGATACTTTATAGGCCTACGGGTTACCCCACGCCCACAGTGTTTGAACAGAAAAAAAATTACGGAAAGAATTACACGGGGTGAAATGTTGACGTGTTAATATTTAGAAATAGGACCTATATAGGCCTAAGCTTACGGATATGCTCAACTACGATGAATAAAAAATACACTACTGGATGTTGGTGACGGGGGGGGGGGGGTCCTAACATGGCGAGAACTTTAATATGGGAGTTTGATGAGTTATGAAAAAAATATGTGAAAAACGGTAACTACAGATTGCCCCCCGGTGATAGGCCCTACTTTTGATTACAAAAAAAGTACACGGAAACATATACGGGATTAATATTGAAGTTTTCATTATTTAAAAAAATACGAGAAAAAAATAAAATATCCAGAAAGTTTATACGGATTAAATATTCAAGTTGACTTTCCCCTTAGCAATCGGGACTAATATGCTAAGGCCCTTTCACGGAGCTAAATATTGTTAATGGGACTTTTTGTTTGTCCTCCATATCACCCAAAGCGTGTGGAGAACACACTTAACAATCACCTGGTTTCAACTGAACATTCACAGCTATTTCTGCAGGTGACCCCCCCTCCTTTGTATTCTCTGCATGGTTTGGGTTGTTCCTGAGGCAGTCTTGTTGGTCAATTTAACCTATGGACCTCCCGTGAAATCACCCTATAGGATCTGATAGGTACGTGAATTTTTGAGGAGTAGTAAAGTGTTAAAAATACAAAATTTTGCGACTCGGGGGATCAAGTCCTAGAAGTTCAAGGATACGGTGTTTGTGGTGCAGTCTCGCCATGCATATTGTGTCACTTCTTCAGTGATCGCGTCAGTTTCAGTGATCGCTTTCTCCCGTTCACTCAACTAGCGGGAGCCCCGCGCGAAGCGCGGGCCTCCCTCTAGTATTTGTTAAACGTGATTATTAACTACAACAAATGGAAAATTACGCTCTCACTGAATGAGATTGATCACTTGTTAATTCCAAGATAGTCACCTTAATAGGCTGCGTGCGTTTTCGGTTTGAGCATTTTTTACCGCATTTCATTTTTTTAATATTTGAATTACTGAAAAAAATTGCAATTCTAGGCCAAAAATGCCTCAGAGATATAAAGCTTATTTTTTGAAACTGATAAGTGATTCCAATCGGGTTATTTTTGTTATATAAAATAAGCCCGGGTAAATAAGGCATGCAGGCCAATGTATTTGCAACCGGTTTTTAACTTGGCGTTTGGGGGGGGGCCGATTTGAGCCACATTTCTGGGTAGATATAATAATAATAAAAATTAATGAAACAAAATCTAAAACGCGCATTTCGCATTTAGAGGTTTTAGACTACCTCTGTGAAATACAGTTGATTTTTTTACCTAATTGATCAAATAGCAAGTTAAATTGCGGTTAACATCGTACGCACCGAAGAAACACGTGTAGAAACAAATGTAAGTCGTCGTATACTAGGCAATAGAGCGTAGGCTGATGAGTTGCGCGACTACATCCCGGCCATGCCCCGCAGCACCCTGCCCCGCAGAGCCAACTCCAATTATATTTTCATGTTGCAGAATCATGTACTCCACTGGTATTCAGCAGAAGTTCATTGTGTACTTTAAAGGCTGACTCAGAGATTTCCCGATGAGGTGGCACTCATTTTTCAAACAAATCGTGTTTTTTTGCCTATCTACATAACTCTTGTCCATACAGTAATTATGGTGTGTGGGTGTGAAAAAATAACTAAGCTCAAATCGAATCCTTTCTATACAAATCACAACTTTGTTATAAAATTCCGCCGAATTTTTGTTATCCACAGTATCCTTGTCACTGTTATACTGTACATAAGCATTTACGCTCTACTGAGGAAACAGAAAATCCAAATCGTCTCTAACTTTGGAATTAAGCTTTATGTGACTGTCTTTAGTTCTAGATGCCTATTTTTAAAATTACTACACAAAATAATTATATTCGAAATCTTTGATTCGGCCTTTAATCTACCTGTTGTGTCATAACAATCCGTGATACAAAATTTATAATAAAACGAAAAAAAAAATTAACCCGTCTTCGGATCAATTTTCGTCGAAGAGCCCCACCGCAGCTCGCAGTGTTTTATTGAGCAAACGAATTGATCATTTATGATGAACCTTTCATATAATCCGAGGAAATCTGTCCATGTTCCAGTCGTTGTAGGGTCCTATCTCGGCAGCGAGTGCAACAAGTCGTATCTGCATATGTCGTTCTTGCCGCACTATTTCTTTGTTCTAATTCGCTACGACTACGGGTAGTTAATAACAAACGTCAATGATATAAGGCCCTGATTTCTGGTGGAGATAAGACAAAGGTATACGTAATTATACTAATTATCAATAATTGCATTAATGTGTTTTCTGTAGAGGCCACTTGACGTCAGTAATGTAACAGATGGCTTTTAACGCTGTGACCACTAAGTTCTCTACACCCCAAAGGCACTGATCATAGCCGATACATATGCATGAAGACATGATGATCAGCGCGCGCTGTTTATAGAAGGAGTTCCTTAGATTTTTGCCAAAATTATTCCATTCAAAATATGAAAATAAGGGGTCAACCAAACAAATGCTACAAACAGAAACCGCTTTAACGTTGTATTTAACTTGGAATAGGCTACAAAACAACATATCAAAAGTTTACCAAATCGGAGGAGTGGAACAATGTCTAATTTGCTAATTCCAAAATGGCCGCCATTCAAATTGATTTTGCCTATATCTTTGGACTGAGATTGTACAGACTTAATTCTGGTGTCTATACCCTGTTTAGGGTCAAGGAATCAATTATAAATTATTTATACAATTGGGTCCATTTCTTTCTTTTCCCAATTTACATAAATTTAACATGGCTGCCATTTTGGAACCACGTTTTACTAGATCTTGGGATCTGAGAATGGGTAACAAGTTTTTCTTTTTGAATTTATATACCATGTTTCCCAGATCAATGAAATTTCCGTTTTAATATTAATTATAATCATTGTTTATTCTTTGAATGCTTGAACTGTATGAATTTCGAAAATAGAGTGCCATTTTGGAACAACTTTTGACCACTATAACTTAGTATCTAAGATGTCTTGAACATATTTTTCTGGGAGCAAGAAATTTAAGAACTAAGAGCAATCACTCTCAACCAATAGGTATTTTATTTTTCGGTCTTTTTCTTTCTTTGACTATCTCGGGACACGAGACGGCAGAGCTACCCTGTCAATAACTTAGTTCTGTACATTAGTCTATTGTATTCATGATGCCGCATACGTAATGTATTTCCTGCTAAATCTGAAAAAAATAGACGAGAAATTGTTTTAATTTTCAACTTGTGCTAAAATATACATTTCTTTTTGTCCGCGTTTGAGCACACTTGACCCTACAGAGTTTTTTTTTTGCTTTATTACTTTCTCTTCAATGAATCTCAACTGCCTTTTGTCATATTTTAGAATCTTTCTTTATAGAGGAATTCACCCCCGCAATAAATTAACATTCTACCATTCCTGTTTCACTATTTTATTAGTGTTAACCACGGTTAAATTATATCGTCTCCGGACCCCTCAATTATGCGGTTGTTGATTTGACAACAATCTTAACAAATCATATTAAAAGACTTCTTTCCTATCAAAAAAAATCTTTTATTTGAGTGCTTTTAAACGAACCGCTCCTCTTTACACAATTGGAATGTTATAGCCCTCTCTTTTTAATCTCCCGAATTGTATTACTAGTCGAGATGCGGGCTTGATTGACGACCGAAGTATGGGCGTAAAGTTGCGTACTATAATGCAATTTTATTACTGAACGTATTAGACAATGTCTAGTTGAGACCTTTTAAAAATTTGATGCATTGAGGTCACAGGTCCACATTACAGGATTTAATTTCCCAAATGCATCCATAAATATGATGAAATATCACATTCTTCCTTAGGGTCCCAAGAAGTAAGTTCAATGATGATGTGCCTGGTTAATTAATGAGTTGTAGTTGAAATTTCATAAATATCCTGGGCAATGAAAGTAGTCCGCATTTTATCTGTTTTGACACAAGATTTTTGAAAATATTTTGAAATTTTGAATATAATGAGATATTCTTATTTACCATAAGGCACTTACAAATTTGACCCATATACAAATATTTGTATAATTTGAGACCACTTTGACCTCTAACCCTACCATGTTCAGGTGCATCATAATGATCCATGACCTGATGACCTGTGACTTCAGTAACTCAAATTGCCAAGGTGGCACCAGGTTGGCACTGTTGAATGCTTCCACTAAACACACTGGTCCATTATTTTTCAACAAAATTGCATTATTAACCCACTTTTCATGGTTTCTCTTAAACTTCTGACTAAATATTTCCAGCTCATCCACTTGCAATCGTAATTTTTTAAAATTACTATTTTTCAGTTATAAAGAGGAAATCCAC
Organism: Ophioderma brevispina; assembly: GCA_023653785.1. Taxonomy (NCBI): domain Eukaryota; kingdom Metazoa; phylum Echinodermata; class Ophiuroidea; order Amphilepidida; family Ophiodermatidae; genus Ophioderma; species Ophioderma brevispina. The sequence continues at coordinate 32,010 of JAMKCH010061658.1, forward strand.
ATTATGTCTGTAGGGCATCGTTTAATACACTCCACACCTTATATTTACGACAAAGAAAGACAGAGACCATCCCATAAAAACTTTACGATAATAAGGTGCTAAATGCAAAACACTAGCTTCACAGCATGCAGCTGTACCTGCCGAAGCAAAATTCAGTATCCAAAGGATGAGAAGTGTTTAGAGGTGTATAAATTGTCAGCGTGTCTTTATTTTTTTTTTGTCATTATTTAGCCTGGTAAAATCATTCAGTGGTTCAGACACGGCTTTCCAATGGTGCCCATGGATCCCGGGATCTTTGAAGAAACTGAAGAAGACATTGATGACTACAACTCCCACTACTGGCTTAGGGGCTAGACGTTATTGGCCACTAAATCATCATCAATACAATGACTGGAGTGCCATATAATCCTAAAACTCAAATTCAATGATAAGAGATTTAGGTAGGGCCTGATGCCATTTGTCCAATGTCGTGAACTTTCACATTATGCAATTTCAGACTTTGTAGATATAGGTCATGTAGTTACCGGCACCATTTCAATTTATGCAAATGGGGATGATGTGTACAAAATGGCCTTATTGTTACTAATATTGATCAGTTTGCTTATGGAACTTGCAAGTTGGGTATAAACATCGCAAACGAGCCTCTCCCAACTGCTACACTTACTGAGATTTGACAGTTGGAAGGTTTAAAGTGCATGGCTGCCATTTTTGAAGTTAGTCAATTAGACATGAGGAAAGACACAACAGTACAACTACTGTTAAATTGAACTCATTTAACTCCAATAATATGGGTATAGGGCACCAGAATGAAGCTTTGATCAGTTTCAGATCCCGAGGTATACTAAAAATGGTTTCAAAATGGCCGCCATTTTGAATTTATGCAAATTAGGCAGAAGAAATGACCTCAATGATAGAAACAATGTTATACCTGAATTCCTTGACCCCAAAACATAGGTATATTCCAACCGAGTTCTACCAATCTTAGATCCCAAGATGGAAGGAAAATTGTTTTAAAAGTGAACTGGCGGCCATTTTGAATTTATAGCAAATTAGGCACTGTTCCACTCTCCGATTTTGGGTAAACTTTTGATATTTTTTGTTAGCTATTCCAAGTTAAATGAAAACACAAATGCGGTTTCTGTTGCAATTTGTTTTGGGTCAAATCCTATTTTGACTGGACTAAAATGGCCGAAATACTACTTGATCACCACTGATGCCAAATTCTGTTACACCCCATAGACAGACACCGAGTCATAGGCAAATCTTCATATGCACGAAGGACATGATTAGTACGCGCTAATTTGTAAAAGTATTTTTAAGATTTTACAACAATAATGATATCTTCATGTATTTTATTCAACACCTTTTTTGGCTTATTAGTGTTGAAAACTGTCAAAAATGCCAACAACAACATTGATCCTTCATTGATTTAATGAACAACATGGTTCCAGTCCGTATTCCTCTGTGATAGTTTAAAATGTGAAAAGAAAAATGCTAAAATTATCAGTTTTTTCCATCGACTAATGTGTATAGATACCCGTGTTTTTAGTGGGTAACAACCTCTGCCTTTCTACTTAGATGCCCTAAGGAAACCAGGCAGCGGTCAGTGGCGGCGCCAGACTCCATTTTCGGGGGGGGGGGGTGTGATTTTTTTGGGGGAAGTGAAAATAGGGGAAAATATCAAAAATTTGGAGATTTGGAACCAATTTTGGCCCCCAAGTCGCTGATTTTTGCCAAAAAAACCCGTCATTTTTCTGCCGGCCAGGGGATGGGGGAACTGGGGAAGAAATATATGGGGGGGGGGGGGAATGCTCCCCATGCCCCCCCCTCCCCGGGCGGGATGATCTAAACTCCTATCTGCACTCAAGGCGGGCAAAAGACAGACGTATTGCTGGAAGAGTCATGAGGAGGATTACCCCGACGTTGGAAGGACAAGAACCAACAGGCACAACAGACAGACGCCGCTCCCTTTGCAAGACGAGGGTTAATTCAACTATGTTTTCTTTTGACAGGTCTTATAGGCGACAACATGCAACAGCATCGCCATATTTGTCTTGATAAAGAAAGGCACCTTCAAGAAGAGAGCCATTAATATGCTGTTCTTAAACATCGCTCTGAGTGATATGGCAATTTCATTCTGTGGCTACCCAACCACCATTGCTTCCAATTACGCTGGCGAGTGGATCACTGGCGTGGCTGGCTGTCGTACTGCGGGATTCATGGTGTATTTCTTCTCCTGTGTTACCATAGGAACTCATGCATACATTGCAAGTTACCGTTATGTTTACTTTTTGCAACCCACGCTAGTAAGTTTCTTTATCGATGTTAGAAGTCAAAATGGGCATGGGCATTAGACCCAATGGCTATGACATTTTGGTTGTTAGATAAATGGACGTTAGTCTTAATGGCTATTAGACATATTGGTATTAGACAATATAGGTTTTAGACCAATTGAAGTCAGACCAAATGGCTATTATACCAAATGGGATTAGACCAAATTGCAATAAGTGCCATAATATTTAGATTTGCTAAAGATGTGCTAAGGCTGTAAAAGGAAAGGCATATTTTGACAAGAGTGTACCCTCCAATTTTTAAAAGCAAATATTTTTGGCATCGTTGAAATGCTTTACATGTGTTAGGCCTCCTCTGAAAATTTGATATCAAAATCAGTTTTTCTTTTACAGCCTAAGCACAGCTTTAGCAAATCTAAATATTATTTTGTGCAGACTTTTTAAACACTCGATTTACAGTGCATGCAGCAACCGAGCAACTGAAACCTGCTGAAATCTCATTCCCCCAAAATAATCACAGAACATTGTGTGCCGCAAGGTAGTATTATCAACCGCTTGTTTTTTTTTCTTAAAATTAACTGTATAAATGTGCAACGAGATATTTTTGGGCATCCATATATTGTATCTATATGTAGTGAATTAATTTGGTAAGACCCCCATAGATTCCTTACCTTATATTTGGCTACAGAAATACTTTGAAAGTGAAAGCAAAAGGCGGTTTTCATTTGGGCAAAATAAAAACATAGGTCGAATTTAGTATTCCCTCCTATAGTAAATTAGAAATTTTCATAATTTCCGTACCAAAAAAATAATTTTCAGCTTGTCCGTCCACGTGCGGATATTGTTGATAGAAAGCTTTACATTATTGCAAAAATCAGAATTTCACATTTTTTAGGGAAACCTGTTATTGCACCTTTAAAATCATTGGTATGAACAGCCCATATGCATCTTATGACTGAATTTTACCAATTCTGTTCATTTTTTTCAGGGCCAAAACTAACGCCTCGCTTTACCTTTGTCCCATCTTTTTTAATACTTTGGTTTTTTTCGTTCTTGTGGACGGCTGCACCTCTAGTTGGATGGAGCAGATACGTTTTAGAACCGTTTGGAACCTCGTGTTCTATAGACTGGTCCAGTAAGGATATAGGAAATGCCATATACCAGTGGATTTCCTGTCTTTTTTTCTTCTTCGTTCCGTTGGGTGTCATTATTGTAAGTTACTCTCATGTTATCCAGCATTCAAAGGGAGTGAATCCTCGTAAACAGCCACCAGAAGGACCAGGGAGGAATATTATTAAAAACCTTCGAAGCGATGAGCAGAGAATTGACGCGCATGTCACAAAGGTAAATATAGACTATAGTCGTACGGGGGTTCCCAAAAAGATAACTTCCCCCCTAAAATTCGAGGATATTTTGTTGCATAAATTCACTTAGAACTGGATGTTTAGACAATTTCAAAAAAGTTTTGAAGAGAGGAAACATTTGGCTCTGCCACAAACGTCGTTGCTTTTCAAAGAACACTTTTGGCATCAACACACACTCCCTTTTTCCAAAAATGATGTTGTCAGGAAAAAAGTGGCACTTTACCGTATTTCTAAAGTCCAGAAAGTATGAATTTACAACAACGACTCCATTTCCTTTCTTTATATTCATTGCGGTCTGAAGTAAATAAGCGTAAAACATAGGCAAACAAATGAACAAACAATACAAATATGCAGACAAACAAACAATGAGATGAGATTTGACTCTTGAGTAAGCAACACCACTCGAAATGGCTTACTGTATTTTGCGAACGAAACGAAACAGAACCCCCATTGGATTACACGCTTTATTCCGTTATTCACGTTATGCATGCATGACGGAATAAAGCGTGTAATCCAATGGGAGTTCTGTTTCGTTTCGTTTCGCAAAATACAGTAAGCCCTCGAAATGTGAAGCAGATCGACACATAAAGGAGAACTGGCTCAACGCGGTGGAATTATCCAGTGAGCTTGGAAGTTCATTGATCAACAGAACATCAGCAAATTGGTAAACGGCATGTGTAATCACTAAAATAATGTCAGCAGTGCAGATGGAGGAAACATTGCCTATTGAGTCTCACCCTGAATGATAAAACAATTAAGCTTATTTTGATTTGAAATAGGCATTTCAAACATTACCTCTTTCTTTCATAAAAAGAGCAATATGCAAAGAAAAATGACTATTTAAAGCTTACACCTCATTCTTTATTTTCCTGCATAATTGTCTTGTTTATAATTTGTTTGCCCATGCGTCAATGTCTTAACACTTAAGTGCCTGGGGGGGTCCCATAGTACCCAAGATTTGTTTTTGGCGATTTCTCAGTCGTGAAAAATATTTTCGAACTCTATTTTTTGCAATTGTGTAACGTATCGATGCGCTTCTTTCCATAAAAATAATAAAATTTCTAACCCGTTAATGAGATAATTAGCTTGGGTCCCTAGGACCCCCCCTTATATGCATGAAACAAAATTAATTACATAATCAGAAAAAATAATTAACCCTTTATGTGCTGAAAAGAAGCGATTCCATCATATCGACCGACTGCGCGCCATTGCTGTGTACAAACCTATTAGGCCAATAGTATTAGTTTTAACCTGGACATTTTTGGTAACAAGCTGATTTTTTCAGGATAGGTCCTGCAATATGTGTAGAATCACTGATAAAAAGTCCCCGAAAATCCCCTGTTGGCATTCTTCGAAATCCAAGATGGCGTCCAAAATGACCCGCCATTTTTTATTTTGTTCATAATATCCAAACCATACCCGCTAGAAACAAAAGTAAGGTATCCAAACATATGTTTTGAGGTATAAGGATTACATTTAAAATACTATACAGATGATTTAACCTTTGCAAGTATCCAAAATCCAAAATGGCGCCCCAAATTTGCTACGTTTTGAATCCGTATGTGGATGAAATATGAAAATGGTCAATTTTAGATAAATTAGGCCGCAGGGAATCATACGATTTGGTTGGTACTTTTAACTACCCAGACTAAACTTACCTAAAAAGTTGTTTCGTACAAATTACTCCAGCTATGCAATAATATACCATTAATTATAAGAGGAATGAGAATAAATAATTAGAAATTGTATCAGTTTGGTTGTTCAAGTTGAAGCTCAAAAATAGAAGTAAGAAGTGCAAACTTGCTGAGAACGTAAACTTCCATGTTAAAAGAATGCAGGACCGAGTACCGGGGGAAGTTGTGTGGAAAATAATGTCTTTATACATAAAAAGACAATTGGTTGAATATGGTTGACTTAAAGTTAAAAGACAGCACCTAATAATAAATCATGCTATTTTCGAACGTAGGAAGTCCCCATTAGCCCTATAAGGTGTCGAGTTGTAGATAGTGCCACATATTGGTTCATTCTTCCATAGAAGCCATCATTGAATTAGCCTAGCATGAAGTCTTATAAGAGGATCAAAGGATTACAAGGATTGTACAGCTTTCTCCCGTAAAAGATCTTTATCTCTAGTCTAACTCATGAATATCTTACACCAAGGACACAGCTTGTTTACAATAATCGTAGGATCCTGGCGTGTGGACTAATAAAATAAATTATGGGCAATGAACGCAGTGTGCACGTTCGTGTCGTTCGCGAAGTCCAAAATCGAGTGAAAGATTCCGCTCACCGTCCATTGTTGATCAATCCCGGGACCCTCCCGGGGACCTATAGATCTCACAGTCACATATGATGTGCCATTGGCCCGTGGCGCCTCCACAATCGTATCCCGGTGAAAGTCTCATGCCGATCATGCGAAGTAAGGCGCTTTAGTACAGCCCCCCCTCAATATATTTCATATTCATATTTTATTTATTAGTCCATCAACATTATTTATATAATGTACTGGACGAAATAGAACCAATGATAAATATAATAATATTAAATTCAAATTTACATATTTTTTCTCTGTACATAAATAAAGTTTACCTGGACTGAGGACACTGGCAAACGGCAGAGCGTTTTAACGCAATGCCCTCATTAGGAAAAGAAAAAAATGGCAAGGATGATGTTAACATAGGCCCCCCAGGTGCATAACAAAGTAAATTATGATAACTGGTAATGTAGAAGCCATTATATCAAGAACAGCATAATAAACTTCAGTGGGTAGATCGATATTCAGGCATCTTAAAGCATATAAATGTACCAACATGGACAAGCAGAGACAGACAGACAGACGACAAACTAGGACAAGGAGGGGAGAGATGACAGCAATAAAAAGGGAAACAGGACAGCGGTTACAAGAATACATACACAAACAGATCACAAAACTCAGTCTACAAGGTATGAACTGAGAAGAAACCGTTTGAAATGTTTTTTTAAAGAACAAACAAAAAAACAAACCTATTTTTTTTAAAGTGCATCTCAAGCCGTTCCAAAATAGTGCGCCTTGGGTTTTAGTGGTATTCTCTGCTAGTTTTGTGTTGTTAGGGATAATATGAAGGTCCGAAGCATAACGCGTGTTTTTATGAATTGATCTGATCATTTCTTTTGATAAACTGGGTTTATATGTAGGCCTGAGGAAGTAACCATTGTGATGGAATTATAATTAAAGACCAATTGGGAAAGATAAATATCATAAGTTTTAACATGTTCATGGAATGAAATAATGGGTCTGGGTGTGTGCCAACCATATGGAATTAGTACAAGTGCGAATTGCCCCTTTTTTTGTAAAAGAATAGAGTGTTGAGATGTTGTATTATTTTTGTTCTGCCCAGACAAATTGCACAATAAGTTATATAAGGGAGAATAAAAAGTATTGTAATAGGTAAACGAGATAATCTAAGGGAAAAGGACGGACTTCGCACATGATGATGCATTATATTTTAGAATAATTTTTAGATATGGGCAGTGTGTGAGTGCCAAGAAAGGTTGTTATCAATAAGTACGCCAAGAAACTAGTGTGTTTACCTCACTGATGTTGTTATTGTCGATTTGTCTTTTTAGATTAGTATCTTGTTTGTCTTGTACTATGTTTGTTTTGGAAGATACGAGCGAAAATATGCTTCATTTTTTTTATTTAGAGACAGCTTATTATGTTTGAACCAATTGGAAATAATGGAAAGTTAGTTATTAACCGTGGTTTCGAGTACTATCGAGGTCTTCATGTGAAAAAGAATGTTAAGTGTCATCCGCAAATAATTTATAGTGAGGAAGCTGGAACAGAGTAAGATCTTGATGTACAAGTAAGAAGATAAGCGGACCTATATGGAGCCTTGCGTACACCACAGCTAATGTTGAGGGCGAAGAGGAATTGACACCATTCATGATGTAACAATTGTTCATTCTTCAGAAATAATTGGATATCCAACGATTTGCAAGACCCCTTATGCCATAATGGCTTAACTTATTTACAAGGATGGAGTGGTTTAATGTATCAACAGCCTTGCTTAAATCAGAGATACCCATTGAGAAGTTTGTTATCCAAGTCCCTCTGATACTTGGGTGTAGAAGTCATTTATAGCCATATCGGTGGTCCTCTTGGGGCAAAATCCAAACTGGTTGGCACAAAGAAAGTTATCTTGGACATAAATTAAAAATTTCTTATATACATAATCCTTTCAAGACCTTCGAAAGAGTTGGCAGTATAGAACTAGCCTAAGTTGTTTAATAAGTGGGAGTCAACCGCTTTGAATACAGGAATTGACCTACTAGTTTGAGCTTTGAAGGGACACAACCAGTTGATCGAGCGCTTGAAAATATTTACCAAGAATTGAATTTATTTCATGTATCACAGCTTACGGATATTAAGCTGATATCATCCTGACCGGTTGTTGTGCTTGTGTTTTAATTTCATTACAAGTTTATTCATCTCATCTGATGAAGTTGGGTTAAGAAAACATACTACTTGTTGTGTTAAGGCTTAACCATGGGGTGAAACTTAGGACAGGTGGTGGTGATTTTTCTCGGCCACGAGAAGATCCCATATTTGTGAAGATTCATTGAAGTGGGAGGCAATAGCAGCAGGGTCAGTTACCTTCGTACAATCTTTGTCAGGAAAATCGGTAAGGTTTTTTGGCTGTTTATTCCTTCCAGAAGGTTGTTTAGGTTCCCCACCTTTTTTTTTCATATTATGTTTGTGAGATCAATTTCAGAGGAAATGTGTGACTTTTTGAGGACCGGAAACTTGGTTTAGGTAATTCTATATTTAGTGTAAGTGATCCGAGTAGCCTCGTTTGGTTGTATTACCAAGCTTTCATATATTTACTTAGTTTGTATTGATTTACTTAACCTTTTGTGATCCAAGGCTTCATTTTTGTGGTATTTAACGTTTATATAATCTAGTCTTACAATGGGCAATGGATATTGAGGAGACTGGTGAATTTATCAATAAATTAAATTTGTTTTAAGCAGATTCGGGATCGTCAGCATAATTGTCGATCCCATTTACTATGGTAGGGCATTCTTGAGAGCCTTTATGTTACCTGTTTTAATTGCCTGCGTTCGATAGATTGAGGATGAGATTTTGTTGGTTTGAATGTAGGTGATACTGGAGTGGAACGAAAATAATCGGAAAGTGATCTGAATAATCGGTAATAATGACCCAGAATTTGATCACGATGTAATATTATCATTACGAAAATGTTGTCATTATGCATTTTTCCAGTAGGGGCCTAATCAATACAAGGGAAGAATTGTTTGAATAATCAAGTTGATGAATTTTTGACTTTTTGGGCCTACATCCCATTCAAGAGGTCCAGATTAAAGTCGCCCATGATGTAGCAATTTGTACGGCCAATTCCAGCTCTGAGTCTGCCGAGGTCGACCCATGCCCTCCCACGAAGGTACAGCCCCTGGCTTACAAGATGGCCTGTCCACAAACTGTTTAAGGTCCAAGCAGAGGACAACACCACTGAGACTCCTCTGTCATCGATCCAGGCGATTGAACAGGGACACCCGCGACTAGCAGCATCATGGCTGGGCCAGCGAAGCATTTCCGTGACTCTCTGATCCTCGCTCCGAGGGTTTGGTGGTTGGGACAAAGGCCCAATTTTCTCACCTCCGGGTGAGCTTGATCGTCTTAAAGTTCCTCCTAAAGTTTGCAGAAGCTATGCCAGACAACTGGAAGGTCATTCTATATCTCACCAAAAGGCACCACTAACAAGTCTCCTACATCATTCAGAACGACATCAAATCCCGTGTAGTGAACAAACTGTACCCCAAAACAGTGCAGCGGCACTCAGCAGCCGCTCATGCCAAGCAACAACTGCGGTGTATTCAAGGCGCCGAAACACGCATCCCACCCGGCCTGTGTCTTGGCATCGTCCGCCTTGGTGTGTGATTGAAAGTAAGGCTACGGTCCATGACGGCAAGGCACCATCGTGCCGGGCCAACTCGACAGCCCATCTCCATCTAGAATGATGTTTTAAGTTTCTCTTTTGCACACCGACTTCCAAGGCGAAAAACAGAGCTGACGGCCCTGGGCCTGCCGATTTCAAGTGCCATCATCGTGGAAGAATTATAACCCACATGAGCAGAGTCCCTCTGCAGCACACCAGCCATCAAGGCCCCAAAGGAACCAGCAGTACATTTCCAAGTGCGGTATCGGTCCTGCGCAGGATCATGCGAACAAGCTCCCTTGCACTCTGAGACTCAAAGGACAGAACCCGAGGGGCACCGCCCCTTGAAGCCGGTCGCCCTTCACTGCACTGCACTGCCCACCCGATTTCTCCATGACGAAGATCCGTCGCGGGATGAGCACATCACGAACCCTACAAGCCCACATCAGGGAAGACCCTACAGCAGACCCGAGGGGCAGAGCTCGAAGCCAGACTTTCATACGCCGCAGTTAGATCTATGAACAGGCCATCCGCAGGATTTTTTTTTGGGGGGGGGGTGTTGCGGGCCTCTTTTTGGTAAATGTGGACCTAACCCTACCCACAATGCTCCCTTTTTAAATATCTGTATATAAAAGTGGACTTTCTTGTTAAAATTTCCTTCCCTAAATTTATGCTCTTTGATTACAAAATTCAGCAAAAAGTGGACTCTTTTGCCCCGTTTGTGGAATTTGCGTTCCCCTGGCTGCGTACGGGCCTGTCTATGAAGTCAATGCTCTTATGAAAGACTGTCTCGATGTGTGTGGTAATACTACGCAACGTGATTGTTTTCGACTATGCAGTGCCAAAATTGGCAAAGGATGATCCCAAGCACGGCCGTTGGAGCTTGAATCGATCGTGTTCTATGCTAGGCGAAAAACTGCCAATCAGCTAGAGGCCACTTTGACAGAGAATTTTTGAATACGGGTACTAAGTCCCCTTAAAAGGGGACTCACAACCTATCAAAAATTGTCTTTGTTTTTCATTACTGTTTCCCACAGTAACATAATTAAATTACTCGCCTAAAGATTTGAAACAAAAAATGCATTGTTTTTTTCGGACGCCGCGTACACTGTTGGCTTGTGATGGGTAACCAATCAACAATTTTTGATCCAACCACCGCTAATGTGAAGTAATACTATTATCTAAGGTTACGTCAGTACAAGAGCCATTTTTTTTGTTATTCTTTAAATATTTATGAGCCCTTTAACTGATGGTTTGGGATTTTGATTGGGGTATAAGTCACCTTAATTGGTGCAAGCCTGGTGAAAGGCAAGATTTTCTATATATTGCAAATAATATTCCTAAATGTGAAGGAAATAGGAAAACTCTGAATTAAATAGGCATTCTTTCTATTTATTAATACTATTTATTTACTTATTATCTTGAATATCATTATGTTCATAGTATAAAATATATCTATTAATGGTTTATTGGATTCCATTAGCTATGTTTGTCTCTTAATAACATTTTCTGGACACTTGCGACTTCACACTATAACATGCAAAGGGGGTGGGGGGGTTTCCTATGACCCTTTTTTGTTTTTCAGCATCCGGCGTTTTTTAACCATGCAATATATTTGGTTTATAATTTTTGCTTATTTGTTCTAATTTGTAGTTGCGCTATGCATTGTGCAAAAAAAATCCAAATCCATCGCGTCGTTTTTTTTTTGCGTTAATTAGCATGGTATACCCTAGGAGCCCCCCCCCTTATGCACTACAGGAAACCCATGACACAAAATAAAACTCTTATAGAGAGTACGTGATCTGATTTTCACAATGCATACACCTAGTGACATAAACAAAGATAAATAATACTCAAAAAATCTTGGGAAGGTATAGTAGGCCAATGGAGCCATAATATTTTATATCATCCTGTGCTGTTTTACTGTAGAACCACTAGGTACATTATACAATAACCTTTAGAAAAAATCTAAATGGCATGAGACATTTATGTTGTGCTTAATGGAATATAGATTCATTCTTCACACATTAAAGCACAGCACCTGTCTAGGATGAAGCAATGCCGTAAAACTGGCAGAAACAATTGTGTCTTTCGCACATTTTGGGACGCAAATTAAATCAATGTTTTGCCCCTTAATTTCTTGCTGAAACACTTTCCTTCAATTTTTTATTTCTTTATTGTTGATGTCTTTGATGCCTTCTAACACATTTGGTGATTTCATTAAAAAAATCTTTAGGAAAGTGGGTTTTATATAGGGGGGGGGGGGTCCCTAGGAACCCCCCGTTATTCACTAACGAAGTGCAAACCCCTTAAGCATTAAGTTTAAACTATTCTGCAAATTAAAATGGCGGCCATTTTGAATTTTGAATACTTGTAAATGTTGAACACACTCCTTGTTATTGTTTAAATAGATTCGCCATACACAAAACCTAATGTTTGGATATGGTTGTTCTGTTTTTAACATGTATGGTTTCAAAAAATATATACAATATTCTAAAAACGCCACTCATTTTGGACGCCATTTTGGTGTGATTTTTTGAATACTTTTAAATGTTGAAACCTCCTTGGTTCATGTTTTAAATGATTCGCCATACCCAAAAACTATGTTTTGGGACTATGTTTGTTCTGTTTTTAACATGTATGGTTCCAAAAATATATAAAAATTCTAAAAAACGGCCATTTTAGACGCCATTTTGGAAGTTGAAATACTTTGTAAATGTCGTTGAAAACTCTGGGTTATTTTTAAATAGATTCGCCATACACAAAAACATATGTTTTGGAATATGTTTGTTCTGTTTTTAACATGTATGTTTCAAAAAGTATATACAAATCTTCAAAAACGAAAACGGCCAGTTTTGTACGCCATCATGAATTTGGAAATGCCACCAACGGGAATTGCGGGGACTTTTTGTCAGTGGTAGTACACATGTCCCGCACCTAGACTGAAAAAATCAGCTTGGTACCAAATGTCCACCTATTTGCTTAAGGAAGCTACATATATAACTATTGGCCTATATTGCAATACGACGCACCACAAGAAATACAAGTAATGTACAACAGGTAATAGTATTTGTGTTAAATATAGGTAAATTGGTCCCTACTAGAGCAGATAGAAACTCAAATATTTTGCATGTGTAATGCTGTGGAAGCAGGATCGCAAAAAACATGTTTACTTTTTTGAGGCGATTTTGACTCATTTCGCAAACAATGATTTGCCCCTAATTTCAGACGATCACCGAACTCATTTATATTGGCACCTTGGCTTGTCCTTATGCACCCGCAAAGGTGGTATAGTTTCATTTGAAAATTCCATTGTGGTAAAGTGGTTTCCTCCTTAGGAGTCCATGGAAACCCCCCCCCCCCCAGTTCGGGACACCACGTGATCTAAAACACCGTAGCCTTAAAGGCCGACTCAATGGTCTTTTTTTGCATGCAACATCACTTGTCCATGTACAATCACTGGTGTGAATAGCTAAGCGCAATCGAAGTCCTTCATATGAAAATCACATCGTTGTTTACAATCGGATCCGGAAATTTTGGTCTTACCTTGGTGTAAGAATATTCATGAGTTAGACTAGAGTAAATACCTTTTAACGGAATAAAGCTTACAATCCTTGTAATCCTTTGATCCTCTTATAGGCTAGCTAATTTCATGAGGTCTTCATAGGATGAACCGAAATTTTGTTATAAACACAGTATCCCCCCTATGCACTGTTATTTACACATAAAGTTTACTGCAGCAAAACGAAAAATCCGATACACCTCAAAATTTGGAATTGAGCATTCTAGGTGACTATCTTTAGTTCTAGTTGACTATTTTTTAATTTAACATATTAAAAAATTATATTCTGAAATCTCTGAGTCAGACTTTAAAGTGTTAAAGCTTATTACCTCAGATCGCAATGAATATGGAAATGAAATCGTTGCTGTATATTGTTAAAGGCCGATTCAGAGATTTCATGAGGAGGGCGCCCTGCAATTCATCCAAAAAATCGTGTTTTTTGCATGTACATAATGCTTGTCCATATACTAATTACTGTGTGAAATTGCTAAGCATAAATCGAATTCCTTCATATAGAAAATCGCAACTTTGTTATAAAATTCCGGATCCGGAATTTTTGTTATACACAGTATCCTATGGGACGCAATACTATACATAAATGTTACTGCATGAAAACGAAAAATCCGATTCATCTCAAACTTTGGAATTGAGCATTCTAGGTGACTATCTTTAGTTCTAGTTGTCTATTTTTCATTATTACACAAAAAAATAATATTTCGAAATCTCTGAGTCAGACTTTAATTTCTTACTTTAGACCTTTGAATACGGTAAAGTGCCACTTTTTCTGACCAACATCTTTTTGGGGAAAAAAAAGGAGTCTGTGTCGATGCCAAAGGTGTTGTTTGAAAAGTAACGGCTTTTGTGGCAGAGCCAAATGTTCGGCTTACTGTATTTTGCGAAACGAACGAAACAGAACCCCCATTGGATTACACGCTTTATTCCGTCATGAATGCATAACGGAATAAAGCGTGTAATCCAATGGGAGTTCTGAGCCAATGTTTCTACTCTTCAAAACGTTTTAACATTTTCCAATCATCCAGTTCAAAGCGAAAGTTATGCAACGAAATGTGCTTTAATTTATGGGGAACTTATTTTTGGGAACCGTGTATGAAAGGGATTGGGTGTAAGACTGGTGCTTTGAAAACCAGGGGCATTCGGTGACAGAGGACTGAAAACATAGGGGTCTTTGGGTGAGAGAGAGTCAAAATGCTCCAAAGTAAGGGGATTTCGGATAACAATTTGCAGTATTTTTTTTTGGTTTTTGCCCTCAAAATGGGGTCATCTCAGAAAAATTTGCAAAAATATCACCCAAAGTAGCGGTCTCTGAGTGAAAATTTTCGACATTTTTTCCCTAAAAAGGGGTCTTTGGGTGACAGTTTGGTAATTTTTTACAAAATATAGGTCTTTGGGTGACATTTTCAAAATATATGGGGTCTTTGGGTGACAGTGATGCTGAAATGGGAGTCTTAACAGCCTTACATGCGCGTCACCTCCAAGATGGGAGTGCGCCCCCGGGATATCTTAGCAATTGTTGTCCTCCAGAGGATTATTGAGTCAATCCCCAAATGCACCGGTTTTGAGAAATTTCACTTCCATAAGGTCATGTGATCCCACAAAAATTCTATTCTTAACAAATAAAAACCTTGACTTTTACGCTCATTTTTAGCCCACAAGGTGCTATCACTTATAGTGGATTTTTGTGCATGATCATGCCATGTCTTGTGGTTCTTAAACTTCTTGAACACTTTTATCCGTAAGTACTGACACATGTTTATTTGCGCGTATGGGATGGTATGTCTCTAAAACGTGCACCCAGGATACAACTTCTGTTAAACAGGTGTCTCTGGAATGCTATTGTGTTCGGTAGACCAAGATGTCCGCCCGTTGCTCCATTCATCTAATATACCATTACTGTTGTGTAGCCAATCCATTGTATAGAGATCAGTGGTTTCCTAATGTTCAGACAGCCTTGATCAATTGCGGCTAGTGATCCTGGTGTGAAAGCAGATATAGTCCGGCGGGAGCCACATTCCGGGGCTCCATAGATGATAACGGAATAAAGCGTGAAACTAATGTTACTAGAGTCAACTGAATCGATTGCCCTATTGTTCACCATTGTTCCCGGACTATGAGTACGCCGGACTACAATTACTTCTACACCGGGATCTCTTTAAGTGTTACCGTTATCCAGAATTCAAAAACAGTCCTAACAGTGGAGTTAACTGTCCAACTCCAACGGTCTTGAAGTGAGAGAATATTGCTTGATAACATATTAGACATTTAGATTTTAGCTGATTTTGTCACGGCTGCCATATATCGTCATGTGAGTGCAACAAAGTCGTATCTACATTTTCATGATTTTACAGGAGAAGCATTTTTGTATTTCATTCTTTTGTGACTTTTCAAATGGAAATAATTTTTACACACGATAAAATGTATTTTTAAAAATATCTTATATATATTTAATTTCCCACCTAAGTCGACTAATTAAGAAGTAATTGGATAATTAAATGGCGTATCTACACACGATTTCCCGTGTCGTGCAACAAAGTCGTATCTACCAGTTACGACTTTGTTGCACGACACGGGAAATTCAATTTTGAGTGCAACAAAGTCGTATCTACACCTAATTAGGCCTAATTAGCCTAATAACTCTGCAATAAATTGAGCCTTATACTTTAAAATATATGTTAAATTATGCGTATTCATTTACTTTTGTAAATTAAAGGCCGACTCAGAGATTTCCTGAGGAGGGCGCCCTCAATTTCCAAAAAAATCGTGTTTTTGCATGTACAGAATGCTTGTCCATTATATTAATCACTGTGTGAAATTGCTAAGCTTAAATCGAATTCCTTCATATAGAAAATCACAACTTTGTTTTAAAATTCCGGATCGGAATTTTGTTATACACAGTATCCTATGGGACGTAATACTACACATAAATGTTTACTGCATCAAAACGAAAACTCCGATTCATCTCAAATTTCGGAATTGTGCATTTTAGGTTACTATCTTTAGTTCTAGTTGATATTTTCATTATTACACAAAAAAATATATTCGAAATCTCTGAGTCAGACTTTAATTAAGTACTGAGCGTAATATTGAGTGGAAAAAGATCGTAACTACATTTTTTTTATATGTTTTAAAGGATTTTTTGTGTCGAAATTAGCATAAATTTGGTAAAAAATGAAATTGCTCTTTTCACAAAATATTTTGGGAGATTTTTTACTTACACACCTTTTTAAAAAAAAACATCGCTTTGCAAGAAATAAAATGTCGTATCTGTATACTAGTTTTCTCGTGTCGTGCAACAAAGTCGTATCTACCAGTTACGACTTTGTTGCACTCAACAGAAATTAAATTTTGAGTGCAACAAAGTCGTATCATACACCTAAATAGGCCTATTTCGCTTAATAACTCTGCAATAAATTGAGACTGTCACCTAAAATGTATATCAAATTAAGCGTAATGAACTACTTTTTCATATAATATAAATAACTCAATTTTGCCAAAAATGTCAGTTACGACTTTGTTGCATTCACATTACGATATACTATCAATAACGACGAAATTTTAACTACTTAGCTCAGTTGGTTCTATCTGAAGAACTATCAAGACATTCATAGCGGATAGCATCAGAACAGTATAGACCGTATTCAATAGCCAGCCATGTTGGTGGACAAGATAGACGCATTCCAGTACTACAATACATTCACCTGTCAATGATCCCTGTGCAATCGTTAAACATGGATCGATTGACAGCTTAATATATTGTAGTCCTGGAATGTATGCATCTTGTCCACCAACATGTCTGGTGGCTGGCGTCATATTGAATACGGTCTATATTGTATTTACTGTTATGATGCTATCCGCTAGGAAAGCATCGGACACCTTTCGAACCTAACACCTATAGATGATATCTATCGCTTCTCTTCCAACCCAGTCTTGATAGCTCAATTGGTTAGAGCGCCGTGCTAGTAATACGGAGGTCGCCGGTTTGAATCCGGCCAAACATACATGGGGTTTTTTCAACACCTGTGTGCGCTGGCTATCTCCAGGGAAACATTAATAAATATCGGGTGTTTCCATAAAGTGACACCCTTATTTCCGACACCCTTATGAATTCGGAAACCTTAACGGAACACACCACACGGTTTATGTGGTTTATTCCGTTAGGGTTCCGAATTCATAAGGGTGTCAGAAAGAAGGGTGCCACCTTATGGAAAACCCTAAATATTATACCAATAACGACGTCAAAATTTAGGATGTCTCGGCCACCACGGACTGGTGTAATCTGCAGCTTGATTTGTCACAAATTAATGAAGGATGTCTCGAAGGATGTCAAGGATAAGTAGTTATAGAGATTGCGAAGATTTGCTAATATTTGAACTAATTCGATATATTGGTTTATGTTGTTGTTTTGTAGATGTGCATTGCCATTACTAGCGTTTACACCGGCTGACGCCTTAGATGCGTGAGAGTTTGTGGGCCATGAATCAGACAGAAATTTCGGTCCTTGCCGCTGTCATGCCTACAATGTGTTGCAAGAGCTCGCCTATGCTAAATCCTCTGATACTAATACTTTCAAGTTCCGATTTCCGTAAAGATTTCATGAAATCATGCCCTTGTCTTCCCCGTAACATCAGCCACAAGAACCTCAGAACTCACGTACCTTTTATGTTCGTCCGTGCGTCGCTCCGGGTCAAGTGGATGGCGCAGCAGCGATTTACTACAGCCAGGAGCGAGTCTTCATTGGCCATGTTCGAGCAGAGTGCCTTGAAACCGAATCTATTATCTTACAAAAAAGCATAGCAGAAAGATCGAATTCACAATCTCAGCTCGATATTGATGATGATTGGAACGTTGACGAGTAGGGAGGGAGGTATGCAAAGTAAAGTGAACATCTCGCTACCTGTCAGACCATAGGGAGAGTGAGGCATATGGGAAGTATTGCTCAGCAATTGAGTTGGCAGACACAGGACATTTCGATGGTTTGGAAACTCTGCCAGGAGGCGGTTTATGGTCTTCTAGGCCTTCCTGTCCCGCTTCCTGCTAGAATGAGTGAAATCAATTTTCTGGACCGTCTGCTCCCACAAATAACCACACCCTGCGACTTATACGCCGAGCGGCTTATATTCCGGAAATTACGGTAGTACACACACACGCACACACACACGTCATATTATAAGGCCAAAGATATCTCAAAGAACTTCTCGATGATTGAAGCCTTTATTGTATACGTACTGTAATATTTATCACAATATCTTATTTTTACTTATTACAAGAACATCATGCACTCACGTAAAGGAGACAGACTGTTCAAATAACGTGCAGAAAAAGGATTCAACTTTACTAAGATTTACCGTGTTTTAACATTGTGAACTAATGTGTGCTAAATAAATTAACTCTATAGTGCGTTTATTACAAAATCGTCCTGTTTACAAAAGTGCTGATTGGGACTTAATTCCAGTTGAAGCTTACACATATACAAGCAAACCAATACCACAACGTTTAGCTATTTTTATTTCATATATCACTGGGCTTTTACACGTAGAACGATACCTTAAAAGGTACTGAAATCAATGTCCATCTTAATCTGAAAATTAGATGCAAAATGCTGTAATTTGAAATTTAAGTTTAAATACATATCTTTGTTAAATCTTAATAAACACCAAAGGGACACCAATTTTTTTGGTACCATAATCTATGGAATGATCCACGTCTATAATAAGTATCCTAACATCTCCTGCAAATAATAAGTCAACAAACAACCTTAAAAGGGCAACATTTGATACTTTAGTCATTACTATCCGTACGGACACTTTATTACAACAAGTTATTGAATGGAGATCTTTGAACACTGCTGTTTTTTTCTTTTCTGTCAATTTTTTTGGTTCACAAAATATCTGGAATTCCTGGCTATCCTTCAATGAATTATCTGGAATTCCAGACACATACCTTACGTAAATTACCAGGAATTCCAGGACCTTACCTTCCATAAATTCCAGGAATTCCTAGACTACCAATGTAAAAAACATGGAATTCCCAGAGGATTATCGTTAGGGGTATAGAGGGTGTTGAAAATATTGATTTTTTCCGGAATTTTCCTCTGAAAAACATAAAAACACCGGGATCCGACACCCTCTATACCTAAAATGGCTGGAATTCACACCCCGTATTAGACATTAAATTCTGGAATTCCAGCTTCTTCTTTTCTGGAATAGCCCATTGCTACCAAAGTGGCATCATTTTAGATTTTTTTAAAAATCTATTGATGCATATAAGATAAATCACTATGAGCTAAAAAATCTCAATTCCCACGGCGCAGTTCAACAACTTTCATTCACCAGTGTATTGAGCAAATACACCCCCTGTTTTTTTAGGATGATATGAATACCCAGAAAACAGAACATACATGGTCAGCTGATGTTACATGTGTGCCCATCAAGGACTTCTGAACTGAGCCCGTGGGAGATGAGCATGCATTACTTCATATAGTGCATGCCCCAAGTAAATAAGAAATAGGTGATTCAAACACTTTCATAACCTTTTTCGAGAAGTTTATATAATCAAGATCTATCTCAAGAAGGGTTATGCACGAAGCTTCAAAACTTGCTGAAACTGTTTTCTTATGTATTGTGTAGTATTGCATTGCAGGAAATAATGAATTGGGGTAGTTTGATATTAGACAAAAATATCCTTTTAGAGTTATATAGAGGTCATTTTCTCAATCTTGTTAAGATGGTTAAGTTTTCTGATTTAATGCAAAAATGTTATATTCTTGGCTATGACACTTAAAAATACGGGGTCAAATCACACATCCCAATTTTTGGATGAATACACGTCTAACTCAATTGTGCAGGATGATGCATATTCAAAACTAGTAGATCTCTTTCCCGTTGTGAGCGGTCACTGAAACAGTTTACCACAAGGGGTTGGAGCTATATAGATAAAAACCCGTCTTAGAATCGAAGCCCACTAATATTACGAAAAAAAAATATGTTTTGTGATTGTTAGTTAGATATTTGAACGATTTGTAATGTTAAGCCCCCCCAAAAAAGATATGTTCCAGAAACACGGCCAAAAATGCATAAGAAAGGCTCATTTTCCACCAAAACATAAATTCCTTTAATTTGCTTTCAAATGATTGACAAAGACACATAGCAAGACCAAAAGCACATTTTACACACAAAAATTCTTTATCAAAGTACGAAAAGAGTTCCATATGTATACCCATTCCCTTTAGCAATCTACAGGAAGCAAATTCGTTTTTATTTATGGCCTTACAATAACAGGTACCCTAACCATAAGGCCAAAAAATAAAAAAGAATTTGTTACATGTAGAACTTCAAAAAGGGGTACACGTGGAACTCTTGCCCAAAGGGCAGAGAAGTCATATCATGATGCCCACGACTTTAACGTGATTTTGACCTTTATTGTAAATAAAATATATTTTATCACGAAATGTGGTAAAATTATTGGGCATCATGGACTCGTATACATTGATTTTATAACCACAAATTTGACGGATTGGTCAAACAGCGTGCATACAAAGGGAATCGATTGTAATGTGTATGAATAAAACCACTCAGGAGTGGTTTTACAACAAAATCATTAGATTTACACATGAAGGAGTGGATTTGGACTTAATCAGTTCAGGTAAGAGTTAATACATGTAAAAACACTGCAACCATGCAAAAGAAAGGGGGCATCCACATTTGGAGTAACCTGAATGCTAGTCTTTATCAAAGACTTAGCGGTACTGATGAGGTAGGAGGGCGCTCGGACGAAGACTTGATAAGGCTTAAGCTGGTCACGAATATTTAATTAAAAAAACAGCTACAAACATGTTGCAGTGTTCATAATCAATCAATTAGTGTTAATTAATTATCACTGTAACATGTTAATATGGAAAGTAAAACGTGTTTAGTGTTAATCAAAGATATACTTCATATTGTTCTTTTTACTCTAGCACTCGCATTCTTTCATGATTTTGACCAAATTTGGTTCTCATTGCATCATTGACTAAGACAGTGTCAATTCATATGGTATTGACCCCTATGCGACCTTTAACCTAGTCAAAGAGGTCAAGTGATGTTTTGTTTTACACGTTGAAGTCGTTAAATAACTGTTAGCCATATCATTAACACTTCTATTTAGGAGTGGAAACAGGCAAGGTATACACAATGGCACATTTTAAAGAAGCAATTGTAGGGAGTATTATAAAACAAGTTGAACGAGGAAGGATCAAAATAAACCCCAGGGGGCTTTAGCGTGTGATCTACCCTACTATATTCGAACAAAAAATTGATATTTTACCATCAAGATACAAAAATAAAATGTTATCGAAGTTATAGCATATAGCAATATAGGGACAAGGACAGAAAACGACGAACATAACGATACAGGACAAGGACAGACTAAGGGTAAAAGATGTGTGATCCAAAACAAGGAAGCACGTACACCGAAAACATGTAGAAGTCAAAAAAGTGCATGAGTAACAGTATTTCATACTTTTATTAATAATTAGTGTTTCTTTATTAAGTTTAAAGCATTAAGGTTTTGCATGTTGTAGTGAGGTGTCAAGTTTGTTCCATAATTTGGGCCTTTTTTACAGAAACAATGAATTTCGGGTTAGCGAAGAAGTGCATTTAGGAGTCATGGTAATGAAGCTTAATGATGAGCATTACGTGTGTTATAGCTGTGTACTTCGCTGTTTTTTGTGAATAAGCCATTGAAAGAATTAGGAAGATTACTGTGAGAAGAATAACGGTACATGAACAGCGCTATTTGGAGTTTATTTATATCAAATATGCTCAGGGTTTTCAAGTTGTGAAATAATGGTTTGGAGTGGGAAAGGTGAGGCGAATTAGAGCAAATGCGAATTGCTCTTTTTTGCAGCCTGAAGATTTTATCCAGCTTAGTTGTTTCGGTGCTGGTCCATGGGCATAGGGTTTGGTGTTTAGAATCTGTGACAGCCCATGCAATATTACAATATGAGATGTAAGGGAGGATGATAAGTGTATTATAAGTGAGACTACTAAACTATTTGAGGGGGAGGGTATGTTGAAGTTTCCTAATAATGCCGACACCTTTGGAAATTTGATTTTGATTTGGTGTGAGGTGTTGATAGTGCCAGCTTAATTTACTATCGATTGTAACGCCTAAAAATTTCGTATGGTCAACAGGACTAATGGGAATGTTGTCAATATTGATGTTGATCCTGTGTTTTTTAGTTTTTTGTTTTAACCAGTGTGGAAGTGAATATAATTAGTTTGCTTGTATTTAGAGACAGTTTGTTTGCTTTGAACCAGTTAGAAACATGATGGAGTTCACAATTAAAAGTCTGGATGAGTGTATTCATGTCCGGATGTGAAGGAAAATGTTAGTACCATCGGCAAATAGAACATAAGAAAAATGTTTTGAAGCATTAGGGATATCGTTTACATAGATAAGGAAGAGAAGTGGACCCAGTATAGAGCCTTGTGGAACACCGCATGAAACTGGAAGGAAGTCCGAAGAGTGGAGATTAAAGGAAGTAAGTAAAATGATTTCCTATCCTGGAGATAGTTTGAAAAAGTAGTTTAAGGAGTTCCATGTACACCATAGGAGTAAAGTTTAGAAATAAGGATATCGTGGTCCATAGTGTCGAAGGCTTTAGAAAGATAAGGAAGATTCCTATGGTGTGAAGCTTTAGCGAGAGAGCCGAAGAAATTTGATCAATTCAAGTAGAGCAAGATCTGTGGAGTGTTTTTCCTGAATCCGTATTGGTTGTCTTGCAGGATGTTGTTAGCCGAGAAGAAGTTGTCGAGTCTATTGTAGATAAGGCGCTCAAGAACCTTAGAAAAGCAGGGTAGGAGAGAAATCGGGTGGTAGTTAGAGAAAGAGTGGGGATCTTCCTTCTTGTAGATAGGGATGACTTTTGCGATCTTGAGAGAGGAGGGAAAGATACCACTAGAAAGCGAAAGGGGAAAATAGGAACAAGAGTTTGAGAGATATTGTAGCAATGCTCTGACAAACACGATATTTACATCATCAAAAAACCAGGACTTTTGCCATTTTTAAATTTTTTGGTGATTTCGATAATTTCTTTTTCCGAGATAGGCGAGAAAAAGATGGAGTTATTAGAGAGGAATTAATTATGAAAATGAAGAAAATCACTGAAACTGCAGGCCGTGGTGTTGATTTTGCTGGCAAGTTTAGGGCCTATCTCGGCAAAGAATTTGTTGAATTTACTGGCAATGTCACGTGGATTTGTAATTTTTGTATCACCGTCAATGAAGTATGATGGGTTTTTCCTTTGGTGTTTTTACCCAAAATGTCATTAAGTATTCGCAGTTTGTTTTGAATTATTTTTATGGGCGTTAAATTTATTATCGTAGTACTTTTCACATGAAATACGTCTTGCATGAGGGATTTATTTCTGACTTTAATTATCATTTTGGTATTTTCATCCGAGATTTGGTTATCTTTGCTACACTTGTTCCTAGTTTTGATGGATTTAATAATTCCCGCAGTAATCCAAGGTTATTATCTTTACGTTTATTTATCTCTTCCCTAACAATAGGGATGTGTTTGTTGTATAATTGGGAGAATTAGCCATGAATATGTTAGACGGAGTCATTTGCGAAATCATGGTGTAAACATCGTTCCAATCGGTATTTGTAAGTTCAATTTCAAGGCCGTCAATGTTAGTTTGTTAATCTTTTGTAGGTCCGAATTTTCATGTTAGAGTTATTATTAATATTCGTGTTAAATTTATTTATAATGTTAAAAAACAGGAAAGTGCGTCGTTATGTCACTGAAAAGTATTCCTGGTGGAAGTTTTTGATCAATGATATGGTTAAAATGTTGGTCAATTAATGTAGATGTTTTGGTGGTAATACGTGTCGGTTTGTCGATCAGGGGATACAATGATGCAGAGTACATCGATGTTAAGAAGTCATTTGTAGCACCGTGGGTTGTATACTTCATTAGATCTAGATTGAAGTCACCGCATATGAAGGATGGTTTGTTCTCTCTTGGTGCAATAGATTGAATGGAATGTTGACAGTTTGCCAAAAAGAGTGGGGTTACGGTCTGGCGGTCTGTATATTGCACCCACGATGCTATGTTTTTTGGTTGAGTACGATTTCGACAAAGAGTGAATCGTAGTCGTCGTTACTTGGCATATTAAGATCATTTCTAATTGTAAGGTTAGGTCATGTCAATATACAACGCACCCAACTCCTCCACCTCTCTGAAGTAATCGATCGGATTGCCACAAGCGTATAGCCATTGATTTGAGTTTAGCGGAGGAGGGGCTTTATTATCACCAAACCATGTCTCGCTGAAGGCAATTACAGGGAATTTGTGGTTGGAGGGTTAAGAGATAATCATTTGCTTGGAATTTAGGTTTTTAATTAAGCCTAACGTAAATTGATTGTCAACTAAAGTCACTTCCTTTTTTTTTGGTGTTTGCTTGAAAGACGATTTTCATTTGGCTCTTGTAACCAAATCGTGATTAGCATAAATGATGGACACCGTTACTCTAAAAATCGCGAGAAAAAGCTTTCCATTGGTATATAGCTAATAAATATGCCGTCCGAGCAATGAGGATCACCTTTAAGGCCCAACTTTATTTTGTTAAAAAAGCTTTGAACTCTTGAGCCTTTAGATACCGTCCTTGTTTTTATTATTGTGTTGATGTTTGCTACAATGGTTTATAAAATAAAGTTACTTGATTGAATAATATTTTATCCATTTGCGTTCTTTATTATGACATGTGTATAAATAAGGGATTCCTTAAATTCGAGGACATTTCGTTGCATACAACTTCACTTAGAACTAGATGCAGACTAACAAACAATAATAGATGAGATTTGTGTAGCACGTCAGGTGAATGTAAAGCATATCAGATGTTCGTCCCTCAGAGGCAAATCAACACATAAAGGAGAACTCTACACTGGCTCAATGTGGGTGGAATTATCCCGCGCAATATGGAGCCACATTCATCAACAGAACATCATGCAATCGGTAATCAGCATGTTGTAAACACTACCTGATGTCATCAGTGTCAGATGGAGGCAACATGACTATTTGGTCCTCACCATGATGACAAAATACTTAATTTGGATTGAAACAGGCATTTCAAACATTACGTTTTTCTTTCAACTAAAAAGAGCAATATGCAAAGAAAAAATGACTTTATTTTGATACGATGAATGTGAAGCTCACATCTCAATTGTTACTGTGTTTTCCTGTATATTTGCCGTGTTTATTTTGTTTGCTCATCCGTTAATGTTTTAAGCTTATTTACTGCATAACCGCATGATATAAGACAGGAATGAAATCGTTCTTGTAAATTGGTAAATTCTTGACTTTTGATCTTGAATACGTAGAGTCCACTTTTTCGATAACATTTTTGGGAAAAAGGGAGGCGTGTGTTGAATGCAAAAGTTTTTTGAAAGCAAAGGACTTTTGTGGCAGAGCCAAATGTTTTCTTCAAAAAAATTTAAAATTTTCCAATCATCTAGTTTTTTAGTGAAGTTATGGCAACGAAATGTCCTTGAATTGAAGCGGGGAATTATAATTTTGGGAACCATGTATTTGCTATTGCATGTATACTCTTCCGAGTTGTGGAGCACTGCGTTGACAGCTTGTTATGTTATGTTTTTTAAATTGAAGGGTATAGGGATTGAGTGGACCGTCCATAGGTAAATGTCTAGTTCGATCCATGATTAATTCTTTGTTACCTAGTGTATTTTGGTACTATGAGGGTCGTCGAGGCCAGTGTGTACACACGTATTTCAACCATACGGAATAATCGCAATCTCATCAATAGTGCGCAGTTCAACACCCATAGAAAAAACGTTTGAAACAATTTGGCATTCTCGCCAGTGGTGGTGTCTAGTCCTACGTAACCCTTAAAACTCTATGGTCCATAGTCCCGCGTTGTAAATATCTCCGCCATTTTAAAACGGTGTAATTTCACCGACTAAAAAAAAACATACCCTAAACAAGTAGTGTGCTTGTTTTTTTGCTACCTAAAGAGCATACCTTCCTTTATTTTCTTGCTTTTGTTTTCAATATATTCTTTTTGCTCCTGCTTAATTACAATACCCTAAACACGTACATCCCAATTCAGGTTTAAGAAAAACACCCTTTTTCCACACTTTGCTGTTTATACTGCGGCGTACATCGCCTGTTGAAAAAAAGACAAACACCTTTTTTATTACGCTTTTCCTTGTTCCACGCATAATATATCCACCTTTGAATCAAGTGGCCCCGAGTAAAACTGACTCGGGAGAAATTGGGGGATTTGAACAGGAACCTCTTGAATCTCAGAAATGTTCCCACCACCGCTCACTTGTTTCACCACCGGCGCAGCGTTTACAGCGCACTGGCACCTTTCACAAAATATGAATTTCTTCAATTTGCTCTCAATGATAAGTCAGGCCATTGGAATAAAGAGATATAAATTTACAACATACAATAACATACCCCAAACAGATAGGGACATTGATATGAGGATAAGACTTCCTGTAATTTGTTAGGCCAACTTTTAAGTTTTCCATACTTTAATCACAAATGTGTATATTACATGAATATTTTTGACTCACTGATATTAAAGAAGACCTGAGCTTTTCCAGAAAGAGCGCCCCAATTTTTCTGAACAGGTTTTTCATATTTGGAATGCTTACCAATGTATAGATAACACCTGAAGGGAATAAGCCGAATGCGCAGTCTTCTTTATGTAATAAGATGATGAGTTAGTAGTTTTCTGTCGTGCACGACAGAGAAGTCAAAGCATGGTGTTCTATAGGGAACGATTAAGATACAGGCAAGTTCTAAACAGGGTTTGCGGTTTCTTTGCACCCTGTTTGTCCAATAAACTTCCAAACGTTATCGTTAGGTGGTTCTACAACCGATTCTGTGAAATTTGAGAGAACTTCATTCCTAAAAAAATTTCCTCTGTCACTTTAAAAAACACAAAGGTTATAGACCAGTCAAACAGTGGATTAGCGTGGGAGAGTGCTCGATTGCTGAATTACGTCACCGGCGACGTTAAATTAACAAAATCGTTCTGTTTACATAATGAGCTGATTGGTCTTAATTCATTTCGGTTGGAGGGCTTTTGTATATAAAAGAGTACAACCATGGAAAAAAGATCTATTTGAAAAAAATCTTGAGGGCGCACTATTTTTCCAATGGGCCAGTGTCTCTTTAATGTCAAGAAGACTACGCACTCGATTGACACTTGCTCCAAATCTACTGAAACCTCGAGTTCAACCTCAAGTCGTGAAGAACTAACAAGACATGCGCAGACAACAAAAAACTCATATGACAAATCTGCGCACCCCTTGAACCATTAATTGAAACCTCACCCAGGACGTTCGACTCACAGACCCTCATGGCCAACACAAGTTAGGTTATGTGGTCAGATCATCTGGTGACCCCGGTTCATATTGTAAACGTGGATGGTGCAGGTGCCGACCGCAACAGACGCAATTCTACTTCCTGTTTGCAGGGTCAAAACCATTCCAAGAAAGCACGCAAATATGGGACCAAACAATGGTTCCCCATCGGTAATCTTGGGATCGGCATCACGTGGCTAACGTTAATGGGGGCCACTACTGTTTTCACATTGGCATGTGTATGGCTCATATCGGATACTTTAATGGGATAATATTGGCGCGCATCTATGGCAATCGACCAACAGCCAATATAGAGCCATATTATTGGGATAAAGTTGGCCCAATATTGACTTAAGGCTATTGTTTGCTAAAAATAGCAGGGGGAAAACAATGAAAAACATACAGAAAAATACACGCTAATCTCTCAAGGACGATTGTTTTGATCAGAACACAATATTTCAAAATATTATACTATATAATACCAATTTCAATAAAAAAAATAACCTATGTGACTAACGCTCAAATTATAATTAATTTATTTAAATACAGGCGGGTGAAAATAGAATTTATTGACAAATAAAAAATAGATATATTCCCAATATTGGTTCAATAGCTATTACCGAGAATTGGCCCAATATTGTTCCAACATTGGACCCGGGACAAATATGGTCCAATGTTGGGCGTCGTTGAGCACAATAATATTGGAACGATAACTGTAGCCAATACTGGCCCGATATTGAGTAAATATTGGGCCATAATTGGTCCATATCTCCATGTATCGGGGTTAAATCGGCGCAAGTTGGAAATGACAAATTGAAAAAAATGAAATTCAACAAAACAACTGTGTTATGTTCATAAATGAAGACAGTACCTCAAAGTATCTTTTTGAAAAATACAACAGGTAACTGGCGAACTTTTTACTTTCACCACACTTCAACGGTAGTCTTGTATTTTCATTACATTACTTACGTTATCATGTGATTTAACAATAACATGACGATTTCAAATCACAGGTACACTTGAATACCTCAAAGGGTTTTATTTAATTACGGACTTTATGTAGGTTTTTTTTGATTTTCTAGGTATTAAATACTATTCCATGTCGATCTGAAAATTATTTGGGCACTTTAATTCCTAAGTTGAATCATTTAGATCAACTTATACACAATGACTATTTTTTGTTTCTGGTATTTTTATGATAGTTACCCTTAAGTTGGCCTGTTGCTTTCAAATGATGATTTGTCTTGCATTGGCTCTACATGTCTATTCATATATTGAATGATCAATTTACTATGAACGTACATGAAGGACAATTTATGTAAAGTATGTTATCATAACGTAAGTTACACAATCAATGTACTGTTCTACATGGTATATCGAGGAAGTTAAAATCCATATAATGTTTCTGTCTAATACAATGATCATTCAAATGAAAATAAGATTCCCCTTCAATGGTTAAGGACATTACGAAATGCGTAAGTTTTTGACGGTCTTTGAATATAATCGAAATTAAAAATAAACTCGTTAAAATGATTATTTTTTTCTCAATGGCAATTACAAATGTAATGAATGATTTCCTAATTAAAATAACCTACCAATCCTCAATGGTGTCGTAAGTATAGCTGTCGTGGATATGCCGATTATTTTGCATTTCAATACATGGGATTTGTGTTGTAAGAATGTTTGGACAAGGGTAACGTAAGTTTCATGATTTTATAAAATAACCTATAGGTCCATAGAATCAATTTACTTACAAAAAAAACGTATACAGAAATACATACATGAAGCGTTTCTTGAATCAATTGGCAGGTATTGCTTTACATAATTGCATATTTCCCCAAAATGTCAATTTTCTTGATTATATGTATGAGTAATTACTTTGCAGGATCGTAACCGACATCTTTTGCATAAGGAAACAAATAAACTAATTAACAACCATCTGGTTTGCTGAATCGGCTCCATTTATCAAAACGCAAACAGCATAAAGTGCGAACGTTTTCATATCATTAACAGCTACTAACAGAGTTTGCTTTGAACCATTGGAACAATTGAAAATACCAGTAAGTATGGTTCTGTTAAGATCAACACACTTATTTCAATACATTGCACCTGTAAAGCATATGTAGTTTTTGCCGTAACGTAAGAAAAATGCAGGGTCGGTCGGTCGGTAAAATTTTTTTTTAAAAAAAAAAAAAATAGATTTTAAAAAACATGTTAAATACTAAAAATTCAGCGCTTTTTTCAAAATCTTTAAAACATTAAACTTTAACTTTTAAACACTTTTATGATTTATATTCTGTTTTCCCATGCTGTGTCCAGGTTTCTAAAGAAACAATACCAATGGAAATGGTGAAATTTGGTGGAAACAAGTGGGTACGGGGATTTTTCTTTACTATTGTTTTTTTAAGAATAAAAAAATCAAAGTCAAAAGGTTTTTAAGGTTCGTGTTTGGTTACGACAAACAAACCTCTTTTTATTGCCTCATCTATCTGTCAAGATCGTATTGTTAACACAACCTGATAACACACACTTTCACAGTTCCGAGGCAACCAAGTTTACAAAGGAATTTCAGGTATATCTCCAAGTTTCCTCAGGAAAGAACTAGTAAACCTTAAACATATGTATGCATGACCTTGTTCAACAATCTATGTCAAACCATAAACGTTGCATCAATTTGAAATGGTACACTGGAACATACAAACCGTGTAGAGTAGTCTTAATTGAGTCTACTAGATTAATTGAGATTATATGATGCACATTTCGGAACATATTGTCATTTTGCTTTATCATCCAGCCTGGTCTTTCTTAGGCTAAAGAGCCTCTTTGATAGACCATTTTTAACGAATAGATATAGACAGCATGAGTTACAGTTGTTAGTAAAATGTCATTATAATATTGCAACTTCCGTTAACTTTTTAACTCTATGTAACACAGTAATTCCGAAAATAATAGAATAACAACCACACTTCGCTTACGAAAGTATACGTTTATATAGTCACATACTAAATAGGTATAATAAAACACTTTCATAGTAACAAGAGATAATCACATGAATTCGTTAGTTTATTTGTGAAACCTACGTTACCACATGTTTTAAAAGGCATGCTATAGGTGCATTTTACTATATATGAATTAGACACCTTGTTCGAAAACAATTGTTATAATTATCCCTGAACTTCATTATTTGCCGATTGTTTATACATACTTAATATCATAGAAAAACACATCACCAAGCTGAGTTGAAAAACGAAATGACGTGATTGATTATGAAAACGGACGTTACAAATTTATACCTATATTATGTCTATATTGCCCTGTAAAAATATTATCAAGGACTTGTTGTCGTTTTGAACCCGAGCGACCATATCCAAAGAGTACATTCATTCCTGAGAAATAAAATTTTACTTGATTTTGCAGTTAAAAACAACAGATATTGCCTTTAAAGGGCATAATCGTGGTATCTTCAGCTTGATTGCGATACCACGTTCACTTAAACCGCAGTATCGGCTTTCACGTGTCATGAACTTTGACGCATTATGGCGCTCATAGTTTCGATCCAGCGACAGCAAGAGGGTAGTCGGACGCTAAGTTTTGATTGCAAACGTTTTGAAATAAGTAGTAACGTAGGTTTCTATCTTGTACGTTTCATTTTAGGTCCACGGCATCCAATTAATATGTTTTTTAAAAAGAAATGCAAAAACTGAAAATGATTCAATGAAGGTACTTAGGGTAATAGCTGCTTTGAAGTAACTGTTTTAAAAGGCTACTCCTACCTTTCATTAGGTGTTTTGAAGTAACGTATGGTGCATTTCTGTAACCAATACAGTGTGTTTTGGGGCTGAAATTTAAATCTTGACGCCCTTGCCGATTTTTAATACACATACCTGATGGAGTGAATACCGCTGTAGTATGACGACAACAAGAAAATACATTTTAAAACACAAAGTAAATTAAGCTATTTCTCCTATGTAACAACGCGGAATCATCATATACTGTAAGTGGTAACGTAGGTTTCACTCAGGTGTGCGACATAATAATATCATTATTTTTATGAGGCCAAAGTTAATCAATCTCTTCAATTTGTGCTTTATTTCCAATACATTATGGACTATAATTTCATGATAATATATGCTTCAATTTAATTGCATCTGACAGGAAACAATGACATGAAATGAAACTGTTTTGATTTGCGACATGGTGTCTGTTACTAGGAAAACCCCCCCCTCCTGTAATACAATTTCTAGTGGTTGAAATATACAATACTTAAGAATCCAAAAAATGTCATATAATTTGTACATTTTTATGAATTATTCATTTAAGAAATGAAATTTCGATTTAAAGGTATGACGTTTAGGAAAAAACGTGAACCTTAATTCAGGCGACACGGTTTTTTCCAATTGCGGCCGATGTATTGTTGTGACCCTGCAGAGGCCACGTCCCAAGGGACTCGTCAAGATGCTGGAGTTCTTCCATTTTGACCAGGGGCGTGAGGGGTGTGGGAAATGAGAAGAGAGGGGGAAGAAGCGGACAGGGAAGGGGGGGGTGGGAAAAAAAGGGTAGGTGGGGCTCCGGGTAATGGTTTTTGCCTTCCCATTATTGCCCAGCAACAGAATCATCCAGTGAGAGCTCCAGATCAAATGCACGTCCAATGGATCAAAAGTTCAACAGGCCAGACAAGCTCGACCACAACAGTGATAACGCGAGATGGCAAAAAGTGTCAGACCCAACCCCAAATATTTGTAAAAATGACTTGAATATCTCTAAATTAATACCATAACACATGCCAAAGTATGTAAAACAATACACATTTACATGCATGGGCTTTTTTTGGAATAGTAAAGCCCACACGTTTTCTAATCTCCCAATAACACTGATAGACATATCCAGCAGTATGTATATAGTATAATTATACAATTTACAAACATCATGGGGTCTATAGATGTTTTGAAAAGAAAGCTCTTGCAAAAGGAAAGGATGAAGAGCACTCTACTCTGCAAATGTTATGTTGTTTGGTTGGTGCGTACTCTACAATGTCAAAGAATATGAAATGAAGTCCCTTGTACCACACACGTAGTATTAGTGTACAAGCACAGACTATATAAGGGCAGATTGGACACTCCCCCATTTTTGTGTTAACGGAAGTGAGGTTTCATGGGGAAAGGCGCTCCAAGCGTCAGGTAGCTAAAATACGAAAAACATCTCGTATAGAATACGTGCAGAAGCAATGGCGAGTAGATCGAATGTCTAGGGTTCAGCTGTTAATTGTCAAATAACCCCAAAATCGCCAAAAATTCATTTCTTCGATTCCCTAAAGAAAAATTAGTTAATTTGCTGGAACAAATGAACTGTTTTGGAGTGAAAGTGAGGGGCAAACAGTGTTAGTGTAGACTGGCCGATGGACTGTATGCACGTTTGTCTCAGTGACTGTCCAAACTCAGACTCATAGGTGATGTAGGTGATGGTAGACTACGAAAGAAGGAGTAAGACTTCATTTTTCATAATAATACGATGGACAAATCTAACGTGTGTGAGGTGATGATGAGAATTGATTTGGTTGATGACTGTGCAAATGCCAAGGGCCAAATGGAAATCGGGAAGCTCTTTTAGTATTTTTTTTTAAATTGACGAAATCCTTGTTATTTAATTGAATTAAAAAAAAAAAGAGTTCCATATGCCCCCCTCCATGATTAGAGGGTAAATAAAGTGTAATAACGCAAACTACCATTGCCTTGAAATCTAAACGTGTCTCGCGTATATGGTATATCGGGGAATGCAATCGATGGATAAATGGGTCACAGTGTGGTTTGGGACTTTGATAAAGTGAACTTAGGACCCCGATACTCCTATTCCAAAATAAAGTGACACTTATTGTTTGTATATTGAAAGAAAAAAGAAAAAATATCTTTCATGAATTCCCCTTGCGGTGAATAAAATCAATTTGGATATAAGGTGAAACATATGGAAAAACTAAATTATTCTTTTTGCCCCCAAATTCCACAAAAGGGCAAAATTCATTTTTTTTTGCTCTATTATTGATAAAAGGACAATGTGGAGAATCTTTCACAAGAAAGTACTCTCTTTGGGAATAAGATGTCAAAAGGACGGGGGGGGGGGGGAAGTTTTTTCTTTTTTTGGCAAAGGGACCATGGGGGTCGATGGGCTTATTCCACGAAAAAAATTACCCCTCCCCTTAGAGGGCGCCGAATTCCAGACTTTGCCACTTTTGAAAGCTGGAATGACAGAATTAATGTGATTAATATTGTTTATCTTTTCCTTTTGGGGTGGAATTCCAGCCATTTTAGGTATACGAGGGTGACGGAATTCCAGTGTTTTTACGATTTTCAAAGGAAAATTCTGGAAAAAAATCAATATTTTCAACACTTTCTATACCCCGAACCATATTCCTCTGGGAATTCCAAGGTTTTTTACATTGGTAGTCTAGGAATTCTGGAATTTAGGGAGTAGGGTCTGTAATTCCTGGTAATTTACGGAAGGTAGCTTCTTGAATTCCAGATAATTCATTGAAGGTTAGCCAGGAATTCCAGATATTTTGTGAACAAAAAATTTTGACCTTATGGGGGGGGGGGCATTTTTTTATGGAAAGCCCATTCTTTCTTTAAAAAAAATCCAGTTTTTCGAAATCCCAAACTCGAAATAAATCTTGATACTAGTATACAGCTTCATGACTTCAGTTCGAGCGTAATTTAAATGTATATCTCAGCAATAATCGGTATTCATCACACCGGTATTGAAATAAAGAATATTTTCCAATCAAAGGCTCATTGGCACTAAAAAGCACTAAAATCTATATATTTAAGCCACTTTTACCACTAAAACTGGAAAAAACTACAATTTAGTATGGTCCCAGTTAGTAGTATGGGCAGTGTGTCATTTGTTGGCTTTTTTGCTACAATTGGAATTTTTGGCTTAAAATCTTAGATAATGGTCCCGGAATCCAAATCAAATTGTTCCCATTTTTTTATCCCTTCGTTTGGCGGCCATTTTGGATTTCAAAATGGCTGCCATTTCAAACATATTTTGCCCTATATCTAACTTTGAGCAACATAGAAGGCTCAAATTGGGCAATACCGATGTTGGTAATGTCAAGGAACACAAATATCACATTCAGAAATGTCGCAGCTGTTTCCTCAGGAGACATCTGAATGCCAAAATGGCCCGCCCATTTTCAAATAATTTGCTCTATCTGGACTTCCTGAGCAGATAGGGGCTCAAGTTGGCGACAAACCATGTTGTGATGTAAGGAACACAAATATATACATCCGAAAAGGCACAGATTGTTCCCTTCAGGAGGGCCATCTTGAATTTCAAAATGGCTGCCATTTTTAATATATACTTCGCCCAATATCTGGATTTCTGAGCAAAGTTAAAAGGCTCCATTTGGTGGCAATACCCGTTTGTGAATAAAGGAACACATATTACATTCGAAAGTCGTAGATTGTTTCATTCAGGTGGCCATCTGAATCTTCAAAATGTCGTCAATGGTTAATATATACTTCCCCAATATCTTGAAATAAAGGCTCCATTTGGTGGCAATGCCCTTGTTTGTGATGTTTATTGATATTAATGTTGTGGCAGAGTGTCACCGTGAAAGACAAAGGCTAAGGGACATCCCCAACAGAAAAGGGTGCTGAGAGACTGGCGAATCACAGCCTACTATTAGCTAATGGACAAGCTGAATTGTTACAATGTAGCACCAGGGTTAAAGGTTCTTTTATCACCAAAGGCTCTAAGTCCACGTGCAGCCTTGTCAACTCTAATGAGCGCATCCTGAAGCTTACACTGATGGGTAATCCTGAAAAAACAGTCATTTGCTGCTATCCTTCAGATGAAAACTGTCTCTCGCTTTTAACCACGGACTGTCCACTGCCACCGGTGCATTTCCAGTCCATAATTTATGTTGCATCCCTGGAGTGCGCGTGCTAGACGGGGGCCTGGGGGACGGCTGTTCGCGTGCAGAGGCGGGTCAAGCAGAGGGGGTGTGCGTGAGGGAATTCGTTAAACTGTTTAGCCTTGTTGCTTGTTGCATGGCAACAAATCCAAAATTCAAGCAAGGAGCTGTGGACACAGGCCAAACCATCGCCCAAATGGAGAATTGTCCAACTGGCCTAATTCTGGTCATGGATAACAGCATAAGAAACTCAAAAAAGCCTCACAACACTTTTAAAGCTGTTAAGTCTAATCATTGAATTGTTTTGCAGGAGCAGGAAAGTTGCCGTCAGAGTAAACCCTTCCCAGAGACCCCATGAAAACAATTGACTGGAGAAAAGGTTCAACACTCTTGTTAATTAGCTTGAAGATTAAAACCCCAGCAGGGATATGAAGCCGTCACTTCAGCCAACAAAGAAATGCACTGGAGATGCTACTAGAAGGAAGAAGCAGACTACGGCCTTGCCTCAAACGACAGTCAGCAAAGCCAGAGAAAAACTGACAAGTCTGCACCAAGAGCCCGTACTTAAATCCACCAGAAGTTCCAAGCAAGGAAACCTTGATGTGCCACTAAGACTGCACTTGATGATGCGTACACGTGGTGATTGAGGAGCATGTTAAGTCAAAGGCTGAAAGCACTTGACACCCTACAGAACAAATACAAGCATGCTGCTGCATGGGAGGCATGATCGAGGGAGCTGATGATAAGAAAGCTACTCCACCTTAAGAATCAAAGGGAAAAACTGAAGAGTGTCTCGAACACATGCTTTAAGCACTTAGTTCTCTACTTTGCAAACCAGTTCGAATAGACTAAAACTGATGAAACTTATCAATCACAAGTGCAGATCATGCCTTTCCTATTAAGACTGGACATTTCACTTTAGAGGAGCTTCTGATCTGACTGAAGAAACTGAACAACAACAAGACGCCTGGTCCCGACAACATTCCTGCAGTAATCTGGAAGAATCCACTTTTTCATGATCAACTGTTGGAATTTTGTAACGACACCTACATGGGAAACAAACCAGCTGCCTTATTATATTAACATCGTTCATCACTCCTCTACCAAAGAAAGGTGACCTCCAACAACCCCAAAACTACAGAGGAATCACACTGTCACCACTGGCCTCTAAGATCTAGTACAATTCAATGCTGCTCAACAGAATCATTTCTCGCATAGATCCCATTCTCAGACGAAACCAGAATGGTTTTCGTAAAGGCAGATCAACACTACTTCAGATACTTGCCCTCAGAAGGATTATAGAAGAATTAAGAATTTCCAAGAGAAAAGGTTCAATTGTGTTTGTAGACTTTTCCAAGGCTTTGACAGTGTTAACAGAGATGTAATGCTGCATATTCTTACAAACTATGGTGTCCCAGACGAGACTGTCAAAGCAATTGCCATCGTGTATGATAACCATCTAGCTTTGTGCAGACCATGGATAGGCCCACAAAAGCCTAACAACTACTGGAATCCTCAGACGTGTTGGCTTAGTGGTTAGAGCGTCCGCCTTCACAGTCGGGAGGTCGCGGGTTCGAACCCCAGCCGGGTCATACCAAAGGCTTTAAAAATGGTACCTACGGCCTTCTTGTCAGGCGCTCGGCATTTAAAGAATTGAGTAAGGGAGTTAACACGCGTAGCTACCAGAAGACTAACCCCCTACTGTAGCTTTCACTGCATTGGCAGACGCGTGGCCTCGGGTTATGGAAACGGAGATAGGCACCGCACTATGCGCCAATAGGCGTGGGAAGGATTTAACTTTTAACTGGAATCCTCCAAGGAGATACTCTTGCTCCCTATCTCTTTGTAATCGTGGTTGATTACATCTCAGGGACCAGTCTTGCCATCATGAAGGACAAGGGAATCACCAGCAAACCAAGGGTTCTAGACGTCACCAAGGAAGCATCTCACAGACCTGACTATGCAGATGATCTAGCTCTAACAGCCGATTATGTGGTGCCACAAGATCTATAACATTACTTAATGCTCAGGACAAAAAAAGTCGGCCTACATCTAAATGCCAAGAAGACGGAATATAATGACCATAAATGAGGACGTTATCATCAATCTATCTGCACTACAGCGGTACCCAAATACAAAGAGGTCAGGGACTTCAAGTACCTGGTGTCCTATGTTGCCGACAGCAAACAAAGACTTCAATGTCAGCAAAGGATAAGCTGACTGCCTGCGAAAAACTAACACCTATGGACAATCTGGTATCTCCAATTCCAACAAGGGACGTTCTTTAGGAGCCTTTGAAGAGAGTATCCTTTTTTATGGATCTGAGACCTGGACAATGAAGAAAGAGTAGGATAAACTGGATAGAACATGAACCAGGCTTCTATGAGGGTACAAAAAACATATCTGGCATGAGCACAGAATATGCGGAGGATCCCTCCAATCTCATCTTCTGTTGCCAACGCCAAGTACGATTTGCCGGGCATTGTTATCGTGTAATTGATCAAGTAGTCTCGGACATCACATTTTCTTTTTTTTCGGAGGTACCATCATCAAAAACAATTTTTGCTGTCTGTAACAAGTTACGGTACCCTAACATATCCTGCAAATGATAAGGCCAAAAGCCAAACCTAATAAGACAAAATCGGATATTTAGTCATACTGTTCGAAACGGAACAATTACTACAAAACGACACTGCAGATTCATATCTTTGAAGGACGGACGTTTTCTTCCTTTCTGTCCAATTCTTCAGTTTGAAAAGGTAACTTATGAGAATTTTAAATACTTATTCTCTCATTTAAGCCTATTCTCCAAATTTCGTCAATATTTTGACTCTTTTGGATGAATCACTGATAGTTGTTCTTTAACTACATTGGTGATTGCCGAGAACAGCAGCAGGCTCCATCTGCCATACCCAACGTAATGACGGACTGGGAAATTTGGCGCTATATGGTGAACAGATCTCGGCTGCGGCCGATAGAGAGATTGGTTTCAATGCTTGAAATGCACTGGAAACATTGGACAGCAATTAACATTGAAACCTATCTACACATTTATTAAAACACCCAGAGCTAATGCTCTCCTAGGATTCCATGATTTAAGTGGTAATGGGCATTAGGATGTATATCTGATTAGAAAGGAGCATTTGAGCTATTTGCTCATTAAGGCATCGGGCGAAGTTATGTGAAACAACTAGTGGCATTTGAAATTAAAGATTGCTGTCCGAAGGAAACAATCTAATATGTACTATCTAGGATGTAATATATATTTTCTTAAACATCCAACATGAGTTAGTGCCACCAAATGGAGCCTTCCATGTTGCCCAGAAGTCCAGATATTGACCGAAATATACGTTTAAACAATGGCCAAGCCATTTTGAAATTCAAGATGGCCGCAAAAATGAAAACAATTGGCAACTTTGGATGTATATATGTGTTCCTGACATCACAAACAGGGGTTTGCCACCAGCTTGAGCCTACTATGTTGATCAGAAGTGCAGAAGAGAGCAAAATATGTTTTTAAAATGGCGGCCATTTTGAAATTCAAGATGACCCTCTGAGGAAAACTATATGCGACTTTCTGGATGTGATAGTTGTGGTCCTTGACATCACCAACATTCGTATGTCCACCAATTTGAGCTATGTTGCTCAGGAGTCCAGATATTGAGGCAAAATATTGTCTGAAAATGGCAGCCATGAAAACAAAGATGGTAGCCAAACGGAAGGGATTAAAAAAATGGTTAACAATTTGATTGGATACATGGGACCATTATGTACATTTAGACCAAAAAATTCCAATTGTAGCAAAAAAGCCAACAATTCTCAAACCATCAACACACACCACCCCATACTATAGGGTTTGTGCTTAAAATTAAGATTTAATTTAAGTAATGTTGAAAAATAAAATTTCAAAATCTATGTATCTATTTTTACTTTCAATCTATAGATAATTGCAAAGAGTTGGTTCATAGCTGTGACACATGGTACCCATTAACGTAGACCCAAACAAGTGCTTTGTTAAAAAGAGGAAAGTTAAAAAAGAATGGAGGTACTCAAAAGTTCGGTCACAGTACAATGACATGTATGTGCTGCGCTTCATTCCCAACAATGGCTAGTAGGCAGGGTAGATGAATAAATGTAGACACGCCCAAAATTAGGGATAACATTTCACCTAATATTATTATGTGAGTTATAGCAAAACACCTTTTTTCATTTATTTTCCACTCTGTCTCCATTTAATTGTTGTGCAGATTTTGCTTCAAAATCTAGGCCCTTGTTATTCAATTTGTATAGTTCGGCAGAGGCAGCCGCCGTCGTCTGCCTGAGTTTACCTACTGGACGAATGTCGGCGCTATTCCCCATGCAGTGATTTTGATGACGTAGCATCGTTACATCGTTCACGTGTATTTTAGGCGGAGTTGCCGATCTTGGTTAGATAGATTATCTTTGTTACCAAGTTAAAGTTGTAAATTGGTAATCTACAAAGGCATAAAGCAGTGTGATGTTTGAAGATATATTCAAGCAATTTTTTAGGTTTATTTTATTGTCAAAATTGATCACAAACAAATCCAAAATTTGTTAACTTAAAAAAAACTACACCTGTGGAATGCCAATTATAGTTTCAACAATTATCTTCATGGAAGATTTGTTTGCATGGATTCAACAAGAGACTCATGAAATGCAGCTGAACATTTATTTCAAAGTGACTTATATTCGCTATTGTCATTTCATACAACGTTCCTTAGAAAAGATAAAGGGATGTTTGTTGATTGTTAACTTGCCCAGGTTAATTGTGAGTCCCGCCCTCATTGTGTAGACATTATGATGTTACAGAACTGGCACCGTATTACCCCTGACAATATGGCCGTTTACACGATCAACAGTTGTGGAAAACAGGACTGTGATTAAAGTTTATGAATCCTGATAAATAGTGCGATGATTTGGTGATTACTAGAAACTTTAGATAAATCAATATCCAATTGTATCCTTAAGGGGGACATGGTGTAAGTTTGTTTGAGAGAGCAAATGGTAGTTTTCTAAAATTCTGAATTCTCACAACAGGGATGCACAGGCCCCAACCATAGTGATTTCATGCTATTTTTATTGGAAACACATTTTGAAACTTTATGCCCCCTAGTATCTACCGTTTCAGGGATAACCACAAAAAAATTCACCACAACCCCTTGTATAATGGGTGTCAAATTTAGCCCCCTACAGTAGTTAAAGTATAGGAAACATTACACTTTGTTCTTATTTTTTTTGATGGCATTTTGTTTTAGTCCTTAGAAGGGTGGATTGGTGTAAAATGGAAGGAAATGTAAAATAAACACTTTCATTTGCCATACAAAATTTGGAATTGGCAAAGGGTGTTGTTAAGTACCATTTAAATAGGCCTATTTTTAGCACAATCTGTAGCGGCCTCTCTCTTGTCTTGGTGTGATGAAATGGCATACGGCTGACCATACGGGAGGGGACGACTGACTGCTAGGACGGGGGTAATGACAAATCTTTTCCTTTGCGCGTATTAGGCAAGTTGAACATGATTATGCCATGACTATCCGTCTTTAAAATTATGAATTGCTTTAATCCCATGAACATTGTTGTTCAAGATTGTCCGCGGAATTATTTGGCACTTAAAAATGCAGTCAGCATGTGCTTTTGTCACCTTGTGTGATATTGTGACGACATTGAGGTTGGTGTACTTGCAAGAGAGACTACAGAATTTGACAGCTTGAATGACTTTGCTAACTTGATAAGTTAACAAACATATCGGGGATAGAATTGATGCGTCTTGATTAAGTGGAATTAACCTTAAAATATTATCTTTTCTTATATGAAGCGGGACTGTAATAGCGGGGAGGGGGTACTCGGATTTGGTTTGTCGGGGGAGTTGCGGCTGAGGGTCAATTTGTAGAAAAGTGTACACCTTTTTAAGCCCGCATTTATTTTTGCTTCAAATATATATCTGTTTTTGTTTTAAACTGGCTTTTTTTTTTTTAAGAGCATTTTGTGGCACTTTTTGGGGAAAATGGGACCATGTCTAAGGATTTCTCATAAAAAAACGCCCATGTTTAAGGAAGTTTCTTCAGTCATGGATAAAAATCCACATTCATGCAGCTAAACAAATTAATACAAAATTAATAACTAAACAAAACAATTAGGTAAAAAAGAAAGAAAAATTTTTTGTGAAAAGAACAAAAGGAAAATTTAAAGAAACAAACATTTAATTACCTCTGATTGCTATGAAAAGAGGGAAACTTTCATGCCATTTTAGAAAACTGAGGTTCGATTTTTAATTCCTCCTTTAAATCTGTGACGTACTGTGTATCTTTTCCAAAATTGGGAGGCTTGTTCTTCTGCTGTATATTTTATTGTGCTACCTGTTGTGTGATTTTTATGTATTTTTTGCTGTATTTTTTATAAAAATTGTATGTGATTTTTGTAATTGCTGCTTGTGATTTTTGAAAATGTAATAAATACTGAAAGGGGGAAAAATATTAATACTAAAATAAACAACAAACAAATTATGACATATGTAAAAAATATTTTAATATTACAAAAATACAATATATAAAAAAACAAAGGAAATAAGCTTAAATCGGAAATAACAAAACTCATTAAATTGACAACTAAAATGTTAAAAAATGATCAAACAAAATATATTCATTTTTTTAATAAATAAAAATAAAAAACTACATTTTGATTTTAATATTTCTTTTTTTTTCATTTTTGATTGGTGAAGAAAAACATGAATTTAGTACAGAAATGGTAATAAATGTTTTTGTGGAAGTGACTGATTGGCAAACACTCTTCTTGAAGTGGAAACCTGGTGGTGGTGATTAGGAGAACCTTGGAGAAGTTTGGAAAGAGGACCACCTGTGGAAGGGGACCCCTGACTAATTGGGAAAGGAAACTCTGGGTAGTTGAGAAAGAACCAAGAGGTAGTCTGAAAAGGGACCCATGGATAGGTGGGAATTGGCCATATGTGTGAATATTTGGCATCGGTGTGACGTAGTGTTTGAATGCGGCTTGGGGTAGTTGGAAGGGGACCTGGGTTAGTTTGTAGAATTCACCTCTGTTATAGAGGAAAGGGGTGAATCTCTGGGGTTACTTGGAAAGGATGTTCTGTTGCCTCTGGGAAGGGGTCTCAACAGGTTGAAAGGGGATCATGGGTAGTTGGAATGGGGCCCATGGGTAGTTGGAAAGGGGACCCTGTGGTAGTTCTAAGGCCTTTAAAACTCTTGGGCAGTTATTAAAGGGGACCCAGCAGTGCTGCGCCTGTGGGGGGATTCCCCGACCTTTTTTCTTTTCTTACCCCAATATTCCAGCCCAAGACAACTGCATATTTGTGGCAAAAATCAGGCTAAAAATCACCAAAAATTTTGGCAACAAATCAGCGATTTTGAGACTCAATTGGTTAAAAAATCTCAAAATTGTTGATGTCGCCCCCCCCGATTTAAAAAAAAAATCATCACTTTGCTCCCCCCCCCCATTTCAACTTCCCCCTCCCCCACAAAATTAACTTTACACACTCTCCCAGTTGGCGTAGCTAGGATTTTCATATTGGTGGGCCATGTTTGCATCTCAACCGACAAAAAAATGGGTAGGGTCCAGGGGCCCCCCCCGCCTTAGGGCCCCTGTTGGATCCAGGGTCGAAGCCCCGGTGGGGTCGAGTTGCGAAGCCTCCTGAAAATTTTGGGTTTTTAATATAGCTTTAAATGTCTTCTGAGGGGTAATTTTTGTACATTTGTAAAATTACTTGGCGCACGCTGTCCATTGAACTTTAAACCTATTACTTTGCCGACAATCGGCTGCAAGTGCCATGACCTGAATTTGTCAAGTGAACCGACGGGCTATTCCTCAACCGACGAAATCAATTATTGGCGGGGCCGCGCCCCCCCCCCCCCCTTGCCCCCCTCTGGCTACACCACTGCTCGCTCCCCCCAAAAGAAGTCTGGTGCCGCCCCTGACACACAGCACATTAATTGCATAGTAAAAATTTGTCACCAAGATTAGGGCCCCTGGGCCCATAAATAACTACCCCCAGGGGCCCTTGGGTTGGTGACAAAACTACTATACAGATCACGTCTGATAATGTCGATTGCGGATCCTTACAACCGTAACATTGTAGCCCCGCAACAAAACTGTGAAAAAAGCCGGGAACCGCGCCATTCTACTTGATATTATGAAATGCAACTAAACAAAAATGTTCACATTAATGGTATGATTCTGTGACTGCTGTGACGATCTCTGCAATATATCGTAGCACTGTTCGAAATGAACCACAATCTATATGAACTTCTGAAATGGTTGCCACTGGTTTGCAACAAAAAGCGGAGAAAAAATGGAATTTTAATTCTGATCAGGGAAAATCCAGAAAATTGCCTACATTTTTTTCTTATTTGTAATATACAAAATGTGGTTAAATTGGTAAAATATTGCTCAGATAATCAGGCCCGTACACAGGGAGGGTGCGGTCGCACCCCCCCCCCCAAATTCCAAAAA
Organism: Ophioderma brevispina; assembly: GCA_023653785.1. NCBI lineage: Eukaryota > Metazoa > Echinodermata > Ophiuroidea > Amphilepidida > Ophiodermatidae > Ophioderma > Ophioderma brevispina. The sequence continues at coordinate 75,973 of JAMKCH010061658.1, forward strand.
AGGGGCAAAAGTCTTCACTTTTTGGCTGAATTTTGTGATAAAAAAGGTACAAAATTTAGAGAAATTTTGACAAAAAAGTCAACTTTGTCATTCTGTGATTAGGGAAAATGATGTACATGATCGGTGGCAAGAATGACAAAATAATGACCATTGTGTACACGTGTGAATATGCTGTACAACTTTAAACCTCGTCTTACCAAGTGGGGGGGGGGGTACCATTCCCCCAGTGAACTGTGAACTTTGCTCCGGGGAAAAGCTTCTAGGTAATCATTTTCTCATCCTTTCTTGTCATTTTAGCGAAAAAAATGTGAAGGTAGCACCTTCACCGGGCGGGGTTAGGGTATGCCACCCAATGATATTTTATGGTGCATTTTAAAACTCTGCATGTGTTTATGTAAGACTAGTCATTTGCCCTCATTTAAAGCTGAAAACCGCATGAAAATCTACTTTTTTAGCGCAAAAATTGGATTTTCGACTATTTTCTATGGAAAACAATGTTCAATTTGCCGACCGTGACTGATGCGTCATTGTGACGTTCATACTAGGTATGTTGGCACTTATTTGGTATCAATGGCTATTAAATCATAAGCATGGGTGCTTTATACCGAATTCTCGAGGAGGTGGTAACCCACCCCCTTGGTAACCGTGTTACAAAAGGCTTGTAAGACGAGGTTTAAGGCATCCCCCCGATTATCTTTGCAAACGGTGTTGGTCGCCACTAAAATAAAAGAGAGATTCATAGTCACTGGCATGCATGGTGGTGATTCCGTTCGTTTGAACCCATGTGGATATACGTTGCTACCGTTCCAGAGTTGACACCCATGGGGGGCCCACCGGGGGGTCTGTGTGAAGTTACGGAAATCAGCCCTCTGGAATTATGTTCAGTGTGTCATAGTATCGACCGGATATTAGTAACCCAAAATAGCATTGGAATTTAAAAAATGGTACGCGTGCCCCTGGTTATCACAAATTTCAGGAGATTTACTTTTTATTTGGTGAAAAATCGGAAATTCGTTCAAATGTTATGGTTGATGGACGTGTGTACAGCATCGCACAGAAAAAGACCAATTTCTTATGTTTTAGTATTGTTGTCAAGCAGCTACATTACTTTGTTTTTCATTGTTTTAAGCATTAATATTAAGAGAAATACAAAAATAAGTTAATTGGGGTTAACTTAAAGTGACCATTTCAGATTTTTGTGTTAATTAAAAAATAGATTATAATAAATGATAAATTAGAATAAAAAACAAAATTGCAATCCAATTATTAATTTAATCATGATAATTAAAAAGGAACACGAGCCTAACCTATAGGATATAAAGGAAAGTGTGACAAGCATTTGGTCAGTTGCAACCAAACCGGAAGTAGACGATACACCGTCCCAACCACCCGACATTTTGTGAGTATGTCAAACGTGCAGGTCAATGTATTGTTGGTATCAAGGACTCTGAACATTCCAGGCACAGGTGCCTTTGACCCTACCTAAATGATGTTAATCCACTAAACTTAGGCAACTGGAAATGATGAGAGAAAAAGAAAAATAGAAAGGCGGAGGAAACAGAGCTATGGAGGTAGAGGTCGTCAAAATCCTCACTCTGAATAGACACACATCCAGCCCACCAAATCCAGCCCATCAAGCCCACCAAGTGAGATCATTTCGCATCTCAATGGACAGCTACCGCCCGGCCTTTAAGCTGGGCAGCCCTCAAGCCAATATGGTGTGCGGTCCCGCCACAGTTAGTCTTCCTCATAGGGTGCATGAGGATAGTGGAGACATCATGGAAAAAGCTGACTGCACTACTGAACCTGGCAATCAAGATAAGAAACCAAAGAAGACAACTCCCTTTTTCAAGCTGGGATGTTGAATGTCGTACCATGACACCTGGATTAAGTGACAATCTCAAAGATATCAAATGATACTCGCAAGCAAGCCATATTAAATAATGAGTCCTAAGACTTCAGTCGACATAGCAACATTACAGAAACAAGTCTAGCAGATTCGGGTACACCCAAGGAAAAGGCTACACATTCTTTTGGCAATGGAAATCAGCAGAAGAACCCCGTGAATTTGGCGTTGGTTTTGCAGGTAGTAACTCCTTACTGAGTTCAGGGAACAAAGCCTGGTAACGGTGGGTGAATCAGAACGCCTTCTGACACACTTCGCCTTCACACCAGCGATGGCACAGTCATCCCTCATCAGGGTTTATGCTCCAACCCTGACTTCCACTTCTGAAACCAAGGATGAATTCTATGACAACATTGAAGCCGTAATCAAGGGTATCCCAACTGATGAACAACTCTTCTATGGGGGTTCAATGCGAGAGTGGGTTCTGACAACGAGTCCTGGCCATCTTGCCTTGGACAATTTGGGTCGGTAATAAGGACTAATGACAATGGACAACGTCTTAATGTAAATGTGATCCTACTATAACCTGTGTCGTGACCAACCATTTTCAAGACCAAACCTCACCACAAAGTATCCTGGCGTCACCCACGCTCCAAGCAATGGCATCAACTTGACCCGATCATCACAAGGCGATCTTTATCAATGCCATCAACCTCACCAGGTCTTACCATAGTGCGACTGTGATACAAGATAATGCCTTGGTCTGACTTAAGATTCGACTGCACCAATAGAGGATGCACCGCTCTAACAAGATTGGTTAAACCCACGCATCAAACAATCACCAAGGCAGCAAGCAGAAAACAGAGTTGAGGCAATTTGCGGTTTCCATTCAATGCATCCGGGCTGGTTGGTCCATCAGGTTGATACTTGCAACAGAAAAATGGACCCATCTTAGTGCGACAATCAGCGTTAAGGGATATAAGCGTTCCCCTTCCAAACACAACCTGAGCGTGCTTCAAGCAAGATAGAAGGGAAGTTCAGCGGAAGGCAGGCAGGGTGCAATGAATACGGCTGGAGCGGAGCGAAGAAAATACCAACAGCTTCTGCAACGGGCAAACATCAGGCTATGTATGATGGAAAAAGAGCGTGTCGGTCCATCTCAGTGCAAACAGCGCCCCTCAAGTCATCCAGTGGTGAAGTCAACACAGAAGAAGTAGGCAGATGGAGCGCTGGGTGGGAAAACTTTCTGAGCTTCTCTACAGAAAAGGATTTCACATACCTGCCCTTGACAAGATCAGAGTCTTCCTACATGGACTGCCCTAGATGTGTACCTACAGTGGTATGAACTTGAAAGGGCCATCGACAGTATATCTCCGGGAAAAGCCCCGGGAATGCTGGGAATACTACCAGACTTGATCCAATGCTTGCAAAAGCTCTCGGCTTCACCCACTAATGTAGTTCTCTGTCAAATGTGGGAGGAAGGAAGCTGTACCACAGGAAATGCGCGACTCAAAGTTCATGAACCCTCTACAAGAAAAAAAGGTGAAGAATGATTGCAAACAATTACAGGGGTATTCCCTCCTTATATTGTCGGCAAGTTTTTGCCGTGTTGCGTTGATGCGCCTTCTTCAAGTCCTGGACAGCAAAAGCCGGTGTACCACCTGAGTCTCAGTGCGGATTTCGTGCTGGCGATCTACGATCGATATATCTTTTCCATACGCCAACTACAGGAGAAGTTGACACGAACAAAGAAAGCCACTCTAAATTGATTTCATAGACCTGACCAAAGGCCTTTGACCTGGTTAGCAGGAATGGGGAATGGTCTAAATCCTCCAGAAGATTGGCTGTCCACCAAGGATTCTGAGCATCATCGATCTTTCCACACACTGACATGAAAAAAGCAAACGGTATCAGTTTGGCGGCCAGGCCTATCAGAGGGGGGCACCCGTGTTGGCACATTCGCAGTGGTGTTAAGCAAAGATGTGTTTTGGCCCCAACGTCTTTGGGATATTCGTTTCAGTACTTCTGAAGCTTAAGCATGCGGTACAGCCACAGAAGGCATGTACATGCACCCAGGTATGATGGTCGGTCTTCAATCCTGCACAGCCTAGAGCTAGACAAAGGGTCGGCAGATAGTGATCGTGGACTGTTGTTGCTGATGATGCTGCCCTTACTTCACATTCCAAGTAGGAACTTCAGCTGCTCATAGATCTCTTCTCACAGGCCTGTAAGACTTAGGACTGTAATGTTTGAAGAAAAGAAGCCATGTCATTGCCAAGATGATCAAGAACCACCTGTCATTACAATCGACCAATTACAAACTGCGTTGTTCAGGACTTAACCTCATAGGGTACACCATCAGTTGACAGTCTGTCTCTCGATGAAGAAATCGGCAAAACGCATTGGTAAAGCTGTAGCTACTCTTGCCCGGCTTACACGAGGTGTGTGGGAAAAATCCGAAGCTGTCCATAAGACAAACGCGGCAGTTTACAAGCCTGCATCATCAGCACCTTACTGGATGGTAGTGAGACATGGAATACATACTCTAGGCATGAGAAGACACTCAAACAGCTTCCATCTGCGCTGGATTAGACGCATTCTGGGTGTCACTTGGAAGGACATGGTGCAAATCAGAGCTTCCTGACTCGAATGACTCCACACCATCTATCATTTTCTTAGACAACGCAGGACTCGACGGGCTGGGCCATGTCGTCGAATGGAGGTATGGCCCGTCTACCGAAAGATATCTTGTATGCTGAGCTCATCTGGCAAGAGGAAAGTGGGCGACCAGCTCCGCTACAAGGATATTGGTAAGCGTGATATGTGTACCCTGAACGTCGACATTGGGTGCTGGGAGAAACTTGCTGACAATCGTCAACCTTTGGCGGAGAACAGTGAAGCGACACCTTGAGCTTGGAGAACAACAAATCTCAAGCAAGTTGAGACGCAGCGAGTTAAAAGAAAGCTGCACAGATCCTTGGTAGTCAAGCTGTGACATCCCATATAGTAGCACATGTGGCAGAGACTGCCACACTAGGATTGGCCTCTTCAGCCACAGACGTTCGCTGTTAACCTAACCTGTGACTCAAAGTGGGCGCTTATCCATAGTCGCTTGCGATTGACGGAGGCCATGATGAAATTAAAAATAATTAAACGTTATGGACCTTTATGGCCTTCCTATATCTTTTTTTGCCATTTTTTCGAAGGTTGCAAACTTTTCCCCCACTTATCTAAAATAAAGGTTGGCCATGACTAAAAGTTGGCACAAAACTAGTTTAGTGTACATACTATGACCAGATGAGAGATTTTGTATAAAAACCTTTAGTTTTTGAGTTACATGGGACTTTTTGTCATCGGGAAGCAGCGAATCAGCACGCGATCGAAGTGCGAAAGTAAAGAATAAACATATCGCTAGGGTATCCAAATTCAAATGAATTAAGTTGTGATTGTGATGGTTTCAATGGTTAAATATAGGAAAAATTAACCTAAACATATCAGCAAAATAACCCTTAAAAAAGAGTGATGATTTTTCCTTGCAGTAGCACACGTGTCATTTTCTTGTATTAATTTTATGAAGTTCATCGTAAGAAAACAAATTTATCCGCAATCGAAAGTTGCCGCGATTTTGTTGGGTATTTTTCTGCGTCATTGTTCATGTTAATTCTTCGCGGGGGGGCGGGGGGGGGGGGGGGCTTTGTCGCCATGTGTAGCTTTTTGGCATTAGGCCAATTAGGTGAATCGGTTGGTAAGGTCATCGAGTTTCCCCCCTTGGATGCATCGTCACAAAGCTATTGGTTGGTTGCGGTGGATGGGAGGTCGTTGTTCAAAAGTAACATCTTCTATCATAGATGAGTGGGAATTATTAACCAAACAAGGAGTGATTTGCTTCTAATTCGGGGTAGTCCTCAACGCTTTTGCTGATATTATTGAAGGGATAGTCCTACGTTTACCGCGTTTTTCTCAGTTTATTAAAAGGCGGATTATTTAAAATGTCGCGTTTAAAAATTAAATATCTTCTTTCGTCAAAACTGAGCTGGGATGATTTTACTGAAACAAGAAAGAGAGTCGCTTTCTGATCGAACGTCCTCAAGCTGTTGCTATATATTGTCAAGCGAGGTTACTTTTCCGGTTACTTCAAGCAGTTGGATTATATAACATCGGGTTTGTTGCTGTATTCGGATGTTAGTGAAATTGACTTTTTAATTACGTAACGACGTTGATACATCGGGATGGAACAGTGTGAATGGTTGTAAAGCTTTTATATACAAAAGCCCTCACCCGAATGATTAAGACCAAATCAGCTCCCTTGTGGGTAACGGACGATTTGTAATTTAACGCGCCGCGACGCGAAATTCAGCAGACGACAATGGCGTTTAACACAAGAACAACGCACGCCGTATGCATTTTTTCCCACGCATGCACACTGTTTGGCCGTCTATAACCTTTGTGGTTTTACTATCATGAGTACGAGTAAAAAATATTCATGTACTATACACATTTGTTGATAAGTTTTCCATAACTTAAAAGTTAGCCTACAAATTACCTGGATATCTTTAACCTCATTCAATGTCCTAGCTGTTTTGGGGTATGTTTATTTTTTTATGTGTCAAAGATATCTCTGTTCTTCCAATGGCCCTTGACTATCTTTGAAGCAAATTGAAGAAATTTAATTTTGTGAAAATGTGCCAGTGCCGCTTAATAATGAGCCCATCTCTGCGTGCAAAGTTTGTGTAAGGCTAATTTATCCTATTGTATCACTTTCCCTTGTGTCTTTTACAGCATGTACTTTGCTTATCTTCTGAAGATGGCGAATTAACGTTGCCATCTTCTGTGGATAGCTTGTTTTGCATCTATCATATGAATAAACTTTTCATCTGCTTAACATATTTTTCTATTTTCATTTGCCTAATGCTTTTGTGCATCTATGATCTACGGGTAAATATGTGTATATGTATGGCATGTATAATGTTACCTGTATGTTTGCATGTGTATATGCATGTTTGTAATGTATATGTGTAGTACACATATTCTATATATCACTGTCAATAATTACCAATGGGCATATATTGCCTCACATTTATGAATAATATTTATATTTATTTATCATATTGTTTTTTTTTTAAGTAAACGCTTCAGTCGGGTGGCAGCCTTGGGCGTTGACGCACTTTCGTAATCCGGCTTTTCCTCGCTTTGGTCACTCCTCCCTTGAGTAGGACCGCCGACTTCCCCCACGTGGGGGTTTTTGGGCCCCCGTCGGCGTGTCGCGGCTGTCACCCTGTGGTAACACTATGTGCAGCCAAGATGGTCGATCTACACCACTATACACCTACAATACACTGTTCTTAAATATGTTCCCCTCCATTAGTATTGTATCATATTTAATTACATAACCATGTGTTTTTATTGCTTAAATTCAATTAGTCCTTACTCCTCAAATACTCAGTTGTAGTCTTTTCCCAATACTCTCCACTTTCCTGTTCTTATATTTGCCGTTTCTGTATTCATGTCTATATAGCCTGATTAGTTTATATCGATAGGCCCCCGGCCAATAGGCCTGCTGTTGTGTTCCCACTTCAGCTTATTCCCTTGTCCATAGTGGTAAGCAATTATTCACTAGTTAATTTTTTTTGTGTGTATGTGACTTTGTCTCTTCTGTATGTATGTCTGATTCGTTTAAATGTGTCTGATCTTCGTTTTCTACCCTCCCCGTTTTGACATCACTTTAAATTCCCACTCTTCGGCCATGATACCGCGTGTAATATCGACCATAACTTGTCCTATGATTGTTCTTATTTTTGACAATGCTAGTTTTAATTCGTCCACTCTTAAAATCCGGGTTTGTCCCTAATACATCATAACGTCGTAGTCTAAATAAGAATGGTCATTCTATTAACCGATAGTTTTATACGCGCAACATCACTTTGACATCTATGGATTGTACTGAGTCCTTGGTTAATGATGTTTCCGATGCCAATCTTGTCGACCTTCCTGGTTATAACGCACGGAAAATTGCGTACGATCTGACGGAAAGGCGGAGGAGCTTCATATTTTAAATTCAGATATCCATTATGTTCTTAGAAATGATCTCAAATAGATTGCTTCGATTGTGACTCCATATTTATGAATTACTCATCCGCAAAACCATTGTATGTATTATTTACAAGCCTGCATATGTCCTTTTTGATGACTTTATGTCGCAGCTTGAAAAAACTTTAACCTCGATAACAAAAGAGAAAAGCAATTGTTTATATATGGGCGATTTCAATCTTGACCTCTTAAAAGTGTGATAGTATGCCTAAAGTCCCATAATTTTATCAATCTTATTTACTCAAACTTTTTTTTGCCATGTATTGATAGGCCTACACGCAAAAATGCATTGCTTTGACAACATCTTTTCCAATGACATCTTACAGACGATCAAATCAGGTGTCATCATCAACGACTTATCTGATCACTTCCCAATATTTTTTCGGTCACCTCGCATACTCACATTCTCAAACAAAATCTGATCCTTCAATTCATGAACGCATACCAATTAAGCCAGAAAATTTTAAGGTCTTAAAATGCACTCTCCAATTGTTAACTGGGATATTTGTCGCATGAAGACGACCCTGAATCAGCTTACAATAAATTTTATTGATAAATTCACCGATCTCTGAAACATCACTAAGACTTAGATTATCTAAACGAAAACTCCTATTAAGCCATGGATCACAAAAGGTCTTATCAAATCAATACAACTAAAAAATTATATAGAAACACTCCGTAAACTACAACCGAAGATAATAGAATTCGCTTTAGTCAATATCGAAATCATCTAACCAATTGCTTCGACTTTCCAAAAAGTCATACATCTCCTCTGAAATAAAATCTCCTACACACATCTGAAAAAATGTGAGGCACCCTCAACAACCTCCTTGGGGAAATAAACAGCACAAAATCCTGATTTTTTTCTCGATAAATATGGAAAGGAAGGTAACCGACTCTGCTGCTATTTGCCTCCCACTTCACTTATTTACTTTACGAATTTGGATTCTTCTCTTGCTGAAAAAATACCCCTCCTGATCCCAAATTTAAACACCCCCCTCAAGTCCAATAAACATACCAAGTAGTATATTATCTTCTCGCCGACTTCATCATATGAGATTGCCAAACTTGTAAATGAATTTTGGAGAAAACAAGCTCAACCACCGGCCACGATGGAATCGTGTCTTAATATTCTTAACGCTGTACTCCCTGAATAATTCAATTCTTTAGTCCATGTTTTCAACCGTTCTTTATTAACTGGTGTTGTTCCTTCAAAGCTCAAAATTGCTAATGTCATTCCCATTTTCAAAGCTGCCGATTCTCATTTGTTTCACAATTATAGGCCTATTTCTCTACTACCTATATTTCAAAGTGTTGGAAAGGATTATGTATAAATAAATTTTTTGATTTTATTTCCAATCATATATCATTTGTCCTAACCATTTGGATTCCGCCCTAAAGGACCACCGATTATGGCTATTAACAATTTCTATACACCAAAGTATCTGAGGATTTGGATAACAAGCTTAATTGTTGGAATCTTTCTTGATGAAGCAGGCTTTGCACCATTAGACCATACCATCCTTGTCAACAATTTAAGCCCTTTTGGCTAAAGTGTCCTGGCTATCGATGGATATTCTACTAACTATCTGAAGATAACAAACGTTACATATAATGGCAAAACCTCCTCTGTCCTCCAATATCCCTCTGTGGGGTACCGCAGGCTCCATATTGGGTCCTCTTCTCTCTTGTTACATTAATGACCTTCCTCTTTGCTCCAGCCTCCTCATTATATATTGTTTGCGGATGACAACCATCTTCTCTTCTCACACGATGACCCTGCAACACTCGAAACCAGGGTCAATAATGACTACTTTATCTCCACTGGTTCAAATTACCAAACTGTCTCCTAAATATTGCTAAACAATTTTTATGATCTTCAAAAATAAACCAGTAACAAGACCCAGATTTAATCTAAATATACACATTGACAATAATTATATTATGAAGTAAACACCACTACATTTCCTTGGTGTACTTATTGACAACAACCTTTCTTGGCATTCTCACACAGCCCACATCTCTAAAATTGTTTTTCTAAATATCCATTGGTATAATCCGCAAAGTCCGTCCCTATCTTCCCCTTACTTCCCTTTATACCCTATACACACCTTATTCTCCCCTATCTAAGCTACTGTTCAATTGTGTGGGGCAGACAAAAACACTTCCCATCTCAATTCTCTCTTCCTGCCTACAAAAAAGAGCAATTCGCGCCTGTAGCACTCATTATGCCTGGCTCACACAGACTCATTATTTCACTCCATGAACATTCTAAAACTTTCTGATAATTTATTTTTTCCAAATGGGTATTTTTATGTACAAATACCATCACAATCTACTACCTCCAGGCCTACTTGAAAATCCAACTTTTTTAAAAGAAACACCATATCCATACATACAAACTCCCACGCTCGATTTTCACATTAATCCTACAAACACTAAGCTGGGCTGAGAATACTATTAAAACCCAAGTTGCTCTACTTTGAACAGTATAGATGTCTCCATCAAAATTGTCAATTCATTCTCATCCTTTACAAACATTTTAAACAATTTCTTCTCAACTCTTTACCAGGCTAAATGATTTTTGGTTCTTTGTGTTTCTTTTTTTACGTGCATTATATCGCCGTCCATTCTCTCTTAGTCATTGCTCACCCTCCCCCTTTCCCTGTCCGTTTTTTGTTGGTCTTTGTTTTGTCCCTTGTCTCGTGCTGTGTTTTGTGTGGTTTGCTTGTTATTCCACTGGACATATGGTTAAGTTTGCCTGCATACCATTATATTTTGTATACACCTACAGTGTAAAGCTTAAATGTTTGTAATTTTTCCCTCTTATATAATTTACCAGTGTTGCTCTTCAATTGCCTCCTTTCCATTCTTCATTGGTCATGCTCATTGTTTATTTATTGGGTATGTAGTTCCATGTTTATATCCGTACACATAAATTTGTACTTACTTTATATTTTTTTTGTCTAACCGAGGGCATTGCGTTACACCTCTGCTTTAGCAATGGCCCTCGTCCAGTCGAATTTCTTTATGTAAGCAGGATATTTCATGCTTGTAGCTTTTAAACTCTATATTATATTGATTCTAATTAGATTGTCTAATTTCTGTATGTATATGGTTGATAAGTACACATACTGAATAATGAATGAATTTATTGATTTATCATTGTTGTTAGAATCAGTAATCAAAAATACCTAATGTACCATAATATGCTCATGGTCCCCACAAAATAAGCCCCCTCTGGATACCAGACTTTTCCTGAAAAAACTCACTTTGATGGGTATATTTCCTCCAATCAAATAATATATTTTAGAGGAACATTTTTCCATGTAACACAGTTCCTCATTTGTTGAAAGGTAATGCCTTTTTTCTAACAACAAGCTTTGTGTAAAAATGATCAATTTAAAAACAGACCAAAATGTTGCACTTTTCAACTTTTGGCAACTTATTGCAACATAAAGGTGAAATGGAACCCTTTAAATAATGTTCTTAATGCAACGCAAATTAGTGAAATGCACCTGCCAAATTAGGCAGTCTGTATCCCGAATTACATAATGCTTTTCGTAATCATGGTAAGAATTAGGGCAAGAGGTGATACAGGTATAGGTCATGAAGAAAGCTATTGCTTTATGAATTGATTCAGGGTGGGTCATGACAGATAGCTAAAGTTAAAATGAATGCTTTAGGAATGAACTTGATTGATGAATGGCCAATGTTGCAAAAATCTGTCATGACCCACATTTGGCAATGTGAGTTCTCTTGCGATGGGTCGTTTAACTGAGTTAAAGAGCGAGATACACGGCATTTCTGGAAGAAGGGGTTCCTACAGAAAGAGATTCGGCAAGGAGAATGCAGTTGTACACCAAAATCCATTCGAAACTTAAGAGCCAAGTACCAAGCTCCTGGTGAGGTCAAAGATTTACCTCGTCATGGGAGACCCCCGCGTACAACCAGTACGGCAGGACTTTTCATCATTAACATGGCAAATCCCCGGCGCAAGATTACAGGTTAGTAATTTAAAATAAACGAATACAGTTTGCATAATCATTTGCGATAACAATTGAATCAGTAAGCCAAAACAATCGTTAATAAAATAATGACTCATCTCACTGTTCTTTTTCAGCTCGTCACTTAGAGGGCGTGTTCACGAGAAGAACATGGCAACCGGAAACGCACGTGTCTCCAGCCCAGTTAGGAACAGACTTTAGAAAGTTGGAAGTACACTTTTTGGTCTGTTTTGAAATCATTTTTACAACAAATGCTTGTTGTTAGAAAGAGGCATTACCTTTCAACAAATTATAACTGTATTACAATGAAAAAATGGTTCCTGTAAACAAGACATTATTTATGGGAAAAATATCCCCATCAAATGAGCTTTTCATGACAAAGTCTGGTCATCACCCAGAGTGGGACTTATTTTTTGGGGACCGTTAAGTCGTGGATGAGCAGGGTTCTTTCGTATGGAAAGCCACGAAGCCTAAAGCAAATTTCATCCACATAATTGGGGGCATCTGCCTTTTTTATTTGCTTTTAATCAGTTTATTTGCAAGCCCATCCCCACGGTGTTCACGAAATCTCAAATACAATCAAATTATTCGTTCATCTGCATCAATATGTATGGGCTTGGGTAGAAACTTATGTTCCCCATAGGTTAAAGGGGAGACCCGATTTAAGTGTGAAATTGTTCATCTTAATAGATTGTCTTCACTCCCATAACCCCATCTGTAACGTTTCGTCGCGCCGATCTTTCAATCCGTCTTGAGGTGAGAGCTAAAAAACCGTGATTTTTAAGCCCCTGAGTACTGTGTAAATTATAATTGGTTCTACCAAATGGTGTAACATTTCCGCTATAACATCTTGGCTCTAAGTTTTCACAGGGTAATGTGAAGATAGTAGCTTCTTTCTTCTGATACCAATGTTGGCCACTTCCGGTAAATCTGGGCTTCTGGGGACGAGGCTCTACGCGATCGGGCCATGGACCTTAAGGCATCCAGAGAGGTCTTGGGCGGTACTTGATAGGGAGCTTGGGCTTCATTGGTGTCTCCTACATCATGTCAGGTTTTTACCATTCAATTCAATTCAACCAAATTGTGGGTTTCGTGGGTTTCCAGGTGGCTCCACTTCAAGCATTGGTAGGTTGGGGGCAGAGTTAATTCCAATAGCACAAGGTCTGTGGAAGAAGCTGAAGAACAAGTTTTGTTCGCCTTCAATATGGCAGGGTGCAAACAAAACTTGCAAATGCACCTTCACATAAATTCAAATACTTAGGGGAGATCATGGTGCAAGCATAAATTCAAATGCCAGAACTTGGAATAGGGACTCCCTGTCCAAAGGTTGGTTTTTGATGTTTTTGTTGCAATTAGGGCTTCTCCAATCAATGTGAAAATCTTGAAGTGAGATTGGCAAATTTTTTCCGATAAATGCTGCACAAATGATTTTGTTAGAAGGGTTCAAGTTTTGGTTCAAATATCATATTTCGGGGCAAGGGTTGAAAGGGATTCAGTTAATTGTAATCAATTTCGGCGTGACCAAGAAAAGGACGCGTGAAAAAAAGTGGAAGGATTGCAAGGTCCCTTTGATTCGAGCCACTTCCAGGTTTTATGGGTGGTCACCAATAGGCCTTGTTCCGAATTCAACAAGGGAATACAGGTGATTTCAGCACTCTCTTTTCCAATGGTTTCCTCTTATAAATGATGGAATATCGATTAGGATAAGGTGCGCTATTCAGTATAAAATTTGGATGTGGCTGTTACAAAATTTCGTGAGTGCAGGGAAAGGTCTCTTATGGCAAAAACAGACTTTTGAGTCGTGATTTTCGGTTATTCCCGACCGGTTCACCCGACGATTTTGGTTGTTTGGATTACACTGAATGGTAAATTTTATGTGGTCAGGCGCTTCCAATGAGCGTCGTGTTCACCGCTCACTTTGAGAGATTATGTACATTCTTTGAATGGGAGACATTCAGTGAAGCACCCTCTAGTAGATTAGTAAGGCCACTCGTGGAATCTTCATCCTTTTTGTTCCGGAAAATATGGGAAAAATTTCGGTCATGACAGGCATTACCAGATCTTTTCAAAGGCGTTTGTATTAGCCTGGGGTGCCAATAGCTCCAGATAAGTCAGTTAGTCCCACATCGAAATTTCCATTACTGGGCCTCCAGATCGATTCGGTTGAACCACGGTTGCAGTGCCACAGGAAAAATTTGACAAAGCAAGGCAAAATTGTCAAGTGCCCTAGAATCTAAAGAATTGTCATTTAGTGTATTTTCAGTGTCTTGTCGGCCCTTTTTCGTTCATTTGCAAGACCGTGTCGCCAGATTGGGGCTTTGTTACGCCGCCTGATCGATCTTCATGTGGCAACAAGAAATCGCGGTTTAGAATGTCCTTATCTAAAGAGCGAAACAGATCTTCGAATGTGCTGTTTCTTTTAGATTTTTAATGGCGTTTCATTATTCCTGCCAAATATGGTTTTGGTTAGGAAGACTTACAGTTATATACTGACGCATGTAAGTGAGTGGGTTTGGTTTCAGTTTGAAACTAATGTTTTACGTTGCTCATCAAAGCGACAATCGGTGTTACCAAGAGTAAACATCAGTTTGTTGTATTCAAATCACTAGCAATAAACCTTACCCAATATGTTTTAATTAATGGTGCATAGACGTTATTAAGCTTTAAATTCTTCAGTATGAATAAAATCATTTAGGTATGCAATTGAATGTGAAGAGGTAATGGAAATATCCTCAGTACCGTTGTTAACACAGTGAGCAGAAAAAAACCATCATTAATTGTCCCCGGGAGTTTCTACAATTCATAGCAGTGTGTGTTGGATCTTGCCTTAAAATTGTTTTGGAACAATTGGTACAGTTTCGCCATCAATATGCAAATCATCGTGCATGAAGGCAGTTTTGTTCAAATCCAGTATATTCTCCCTAGGCTACTTTGGTTTTCCTTAGAGTGGGAAATATGCTGTGCATCATTCGAAAAGGGGGGATGCTTCCAACATTAGTTGTTTCAGTGTTCCATTTGTTCAATCCAGTTTATACGCGGTCGCTTTTTTGTGCATTAGGTTTTCTAAACTGATCAATTTGGTAGAACTAACCTTGCTATCCTTGAGGGGATAATGACTTGGCGATGTTACTTATAAAGGCAGTGAAAGATGTTTTGCACATTCGGCCAGGCCAGCTTTCAGGCCCTCTTTCAGATTCCTTTGATGGGCAAGTTTTCACAAAGTATAAAGTATTATAGAGTGCTAAAAATTGTGGCGTCCGCAGTATTTTCAACAGCTGAGGAATTCTCCCCTCATAGCTTCACGATTGGAGCTGCAACATCGGCACAATGTTGGAATTCCATGGATAAATAAAACTTTGGGGCGCTGGAAATCGATGCTGTTAGTGGTACACTTAAGGCCATCTCATATGATTCAATTTTTTAAGGCACATGGGCTGCCATGTCGAAATCCTCCTTCACTGGGAACTACACCTGGGAGGTTATGTGATTTTTAGCTGCGTTATTATGTTAATTTATTGCAGAGTGCGGAACATATTTTTGCATAAACTCTTTGAGTTGGTTCTGTTTCTACAAGCTAGGCTAACCAGGTCATTTACACAGGAGTTCACCTGAAAGGTGACGGGGAGTATGGCCAGTTCCGAATGCTTCATCGCGAACTTTAACAGATTTTAGCACATTTGTTTGCCTTGGTTTAGGTACCAGTTGAACTGGTTATTAATTACATTTGCGTATGCTTTGATTTGCTCTACCCTTGTTGTGCATGTACCTTCGCTCCGCTTTGCCTTGTTTAATGTGGCAGGGCGTATGACTACACTGATTTTGGGCGACTCCATAGTAAAGCGGGAGGAGAATCCAACACCGGAACTCAACTAGCTGGTGGGGGGGGGGGGGGGGGGGGGGGGGGGGGGGGGGTGGGGGGGGGGGGGGGGGGGTGTGGGTGGGTGGCGGGGGGGGGGGGGGGGGGGGGGCAGTTTGTGGGATGGACTTCGTGGGGCTCGTATTCCCAACATGGGCTGTCAGGGCGGTCCGGTCGCTCGTCGTCTGGGTCATCCACTACCAGGGTGATTGCTTTGGTTCTAATGACATCTTTGAACTCGATAGTTTTGACTAGATAAGATATTTGAGAACAGATACTGAGGATTTCTTCCCTCACACAGACTAATATTTTGTCTAATGTCCTTATCTAGGAAGAGGTACACTAAATAGCTTAACCCATGTGCAGGGAAAAGATGCACCATAGGTTTACTAAAATGCCAACGAGAAGTTGGCTTCAAGTCCACACTCAAATTTAATCAATCTTCAACATCTTCCACCATACACAGCCGAGGTAATTTTATGATAATGTTTCACCTTAATGGATCATGGTCAAGACTTAGTCAAAACAGCATCTGTGCTAGCTCACTTGTGTTTCTTTAAACACGCGCAATCCAGGTGTGTCCTTTTTTCCTCCAATGCAGGTGCTAGGAGTTTAAGTGGGGAAATTGCCTTGGTGTTCCAAACTTTCTGCCTCGCTGTCAGGCCCCGCTTAATTTAGTGTTTATTTTGTTTTTTTCCGTTTTCATTTCCTCTATCATGCTCCGGTTTATGTTTTAAAAGGGAGAGGGGTTTTGGGCAAATTTTGGTTCAAAATTGTTTGGCAGTTTTCACATTAAATTAATTCCTTTCTTCTGCTTTGTATATGAAAAATTATGTGTTGACAGACAGATCTGTTAGACTGTAGTAAATATATGTAAATATTTCAATTGCTGATTTGACAGGAAAGGCTGACAAGAAGGGATAATACTTCAACTCCGCATTCTGTGCTAAATCTATTTGTATTATTAAATAATATATTAAGGTTTTTAATAATGGTTTGGTAAGTTTAACATGCATGCAGGCAGATATTATCTTCTGGCCTATTTACATACTTTAACATTCAAGAAGTCCTGGAACAGATAGGTATCTGACTCGGATTCGGATCCCATCTGCAGGTTCCTGGTGCTAGGTTTAACAAACTTTATGATGCCCGGGACAGATAAGGGAGAGATATACTCGGCCTTACTTAGGGCTAAGTACTAAGATGGATCTACTTAGTTGATTGGGAGTTTCCCGCAGTTAGGCTAAGTGATTAGGTTCCTGGTGCTAGTTTAACAACTTATGTGCCCGGACAATAAGGGGGAGGTAATGTCTCGGCCTTATCTGTAGGGCTACGTCAAATATGGTTCTTAGTTGATTGGGAGTTTCCCTCAGTTAGGCTAAGTGATTTCGGTTCCTGGTGCTAGGTTAACAACTTTATGATGCCCGGGAACAGATAAGGGGGAGGTATACTCTCAGGCCTTATCTGTATGGCTAAGTCATATATGGTTCTTAGTTATTGGGGGTTTCCCCTCAGTAGGCTACGGGAATTAGAAAACTTGCCCCTGGCCAAGGTTTGGTCATGGGCTGTATTCAGGGAATTTCTGCCTAATTGTGATTGGGTTGCAGATTGGAGGATTCAACGTTGCACACTGCAAGTTCACATATAATGCCACTACCACAAACTTTCTTTCATTAACAGCCAGTTTGCTTTTGTATTGAAAGTAATATAGTGGAAGATAAACGAACCTCATAGTCCTGCGCATACAGATGCGTAAAATGCCAAATCTGTTTTTTGTTTCATATTTACCGTGTGCGGATAAATTGGCTTGTTTTTAAATGTGTATATCTTTTTTTTCAAATGTTATTGAGAACAGGTCCCGCAATGGGGTAGATCTCATCACTGCAATTACCCTTCAATCTTCAATCAATTTTTTATTTGTTCATCATAGAAATTAAGGCCTACCAAAACAATATGAGGTAATAATGATGTAAATAAGCATTACAGGAAAAAATTAATTGTTCCATATATCAAAATATTTTGCATACAAGTAAAGACGTTTTATAATACATTATAGTGGAATTTCAAAAGAGAGTATATACTGGATAATATGCCTACTAGTGGGAAAATCCTATTTACATAGCACAGTAAGTATGTCATATTACTGCTGTACCGTTAGTGTATGTTTTTTCACTGAAAACTAGTTATACATTTCACCAAAGCTGGTTCCATTTGGGGTCGTGTATTTAAACTGAAAATTGGCCCCGTTATAGGGTCACTTTCCCTTTCAGAACCGGAACGAGCATTGGTGCCCAACGAAAATCCACGACCCCCGCCTCCCGGGTCCCAACTTTCAAATTTAGTCCAACGTTTCTCATCCTTTATTTTTCACACTGGGCAGTCTTGGGCCGTAAGCTGAATTCATAATGAAGTATATTAACTTCTTATAAGGGGCGAAAACACAACAATACATCCCCGAGACAGCCGGAACATTTTGTATATGCAATATACGCCTGTCTCAAAAATGGTCAATCAAAAAAAAATTGGTTAAATTTATGAAATTTCATAATAAGTTCACTCTTCTGGTATACATATTAAACAAACTCAAGCTTCCACTGGTGTTTGTTTTCAGTCTTATTTGGCTTTTTGTGTCAATTCCAAGATATAATCAGTTTAGTGCGATCTACCAAAATCGATTTTGTACCACTTTTATTCCATGGGCAGAGTTGCTTTCGCCCAGTTTTGCCATGCTGTCTTGAAAGATTGCAACTTGACAAGAGACAAACACAGATGAAAGTAACAAAAGAAGTCTAGTTTTAATCGCCACACGTTTATCATCAACATAAATCAGTTCAATGATAAAGATCTTCTTTTCATAAGCAATACATTTCATTGCACGCAATGAAATGGAAACTTGAATTTTATTACCAATTAGTAGCTGTTAAAATCATGCAGATGGAATGTAATTGCACCAATAAACCTCCACTAGCTTTTGTGCATTTACTAATTGTTGAAGTCAACAAAATTGAATTTGGCAGCAAAGTATCAAAGTGTTGGTAGAATTGGCGTTTCATGATACTTCAAGACCATAATAAAAACCAGGCGCGTAAACCTGAGCCTGAGCCTCCGAGGGGGCCAAGACTCAAGAAGTTCCCCATTTTTTCCCAGGCTCGCTTCACTCGCCGGGTAGACCCTATATTTTCCCCTTCTCACCTTCGGTCGTCCCCATTTTTTATGCTTCTCCGTCCCCCATTTTACTTGTCCTGGGGTGGGGGCAGTCTGCCCCCTGACCCCCCCGCTGGTTACGCCACTGATTAAAAAACTCTATCCTCCAGGTTGCTGTACGTCGGCCGTACGCTCATGGTTTTCTTATAAGTTACTAAAAAACAACCAGGGTGTCGAATGTTATTCACTTTATCTTAAAGACATTAACTTACTGAAAATAACTTCCACCATTTACGTAGCTGTTTCGAATCTATTTAGAGTTCTTATGAAGTTAATCCCTTGTTTAAAGATTTCATATCTGTTCCAGTGTGAATAACTTATGTCTAACAAATTCAATTCGTTCACCGTTGTCAACTTCAACCAGAAATTGGCACACAAACACGATTTTGTGTTCCGCAGTAAACTGGAGTTATATCTCGATTGAAACAAACAAATGAAGAGAAACAAAAAAAAATCCTGGAAAAGCCTGGGTGATTTTCTCTTTAATTGTATGTACAAAAATACTTACTCATGTTGAGATATAATATTGATTTACAATTTTTTTAGGACAGGCTGTACTTTACAATTTTACGTGTTCGGACATACAGTTTTCAAAAAAATTCTACAGTCTGAGTGCTCGCCGAGTCACGATTGCGGCTGAGGGATTATGATCAAAGGTTCGCTGTTGAATCCGTTCTTTTGGGCGGGTGAATGGATAAACAGGATTAAAATCGGATTGTAGAAGTCGTTGTGTGGTTCCTTCTATCTCTTTCTTCCATGACTCTACCAGAAAAAAGTACCTGTATACCAGAACTCACTTGTATTCAAAGAGGTTCTATATAGATAGAGATGGCCAAAAACGTTACGTCCTCTTTAGAAATACACCGTCTCGCATGTTTTGACGACCATTAAAAAGGAAAACATAGAGTACCAACATAGAAAGCAATGGCTGCCCCCGACTTTCTTCCACTACTGTGGGTGCCGCTTTGCCATATACACTTAATCGGTAGTGATACAAAGTGATGTATGAGTTAGAGGGGCCCCAGGGTAATAAAGGTGTACCTGGATCATTGTGCTCAGATACTCTTTTTTATCATAACAGCAAAGCGCAGCTTAGGTGAAAGGGTATTATTGAGGGGTTTATTTAAATCACGACGACTGATGTGTCATTTCATTCGTTGTGTGGCCATGGAGTAGGACCAAATTTAACCCACCCAAAGCACCCAACATCAACAACTGATTATTTGGCGGATTGTTTTGGTATCGAAGTGACATTATGTGTGTTTACAGCACCCAAACTAATAATTATTCCGTGCAATACTCAAAATGTCAGGCGCCCAGCACGGACGACGACTGGTTTTGAATGGGTTTCACCACTTGCTTGTATTGTATTCATGAAACAAACACTTTGCACAGAATTAGTATTAGTTCAACAGATTTTCCCTGAGCTTTGAAACATAGCCAAATGACCACTTCTGTTATAGTAACCCTGATCATCAATGAAAGACGTGTTCCATAACATCCATGAAATATAAAATTGAGATTTGAGATTTTGAAAGTAGGGATGAATTATTATAGTGTGTGTTTGTACTTAGAACTCAAACGCCCCTTACAATTTGGAGTTTGTTCATGTTTTTAGCTTGTTTATGGCAATTTTAGAGGAAAAGCATGAATACCACTAGAAAACCGAGTTTTATGTACAGGCATATCGCAAAATGAAAATTCATCAGCCAGTTACAACTATTGAGGACGCTCTTCTCTGCTTATCCTGCCAGGTCTTTGTGGATTGAACCTATGCACTTGAAGAAGAGCAAAATCAGACATGCATAGCGGATTGCGGCTTTAGGTGATTGGGTCAAGTTAGCTGCGCGCACCAGTCTTCAAAGCAGATATTTCTGCCAACATTGTGACTTGGCGTTCCTAACTGTCCGCGCGCGTAAAAACCTCCCTTGCGTAACTGTGCGATCTTCCGATAGCACCTTTGGCCCTTTACCTGTTTCCCACATGAGTAATAGAACAGAAAAACATCTGTTCACAGAATTTAATGGGCATAGAAACAAACTTGAGTCAAAGATTATATTGCTCTTATAAACGGGCCACAAGTAACTCGATAGAATTTTCCTTTTTCCCAAAATAAGCAGCTACTCTCCTGATTTTTTTCAACACACCTTTTCAATGTCGTATCGGAAGTGTGTTTCCTTTATCATGTTCTATGTCAGGACTCAGAAAAGTCTAATGAATACATCTCAGATAACAAGAGCATTTTGTTTCCAACAACATTTTCACCTATAGGTCTTGCTAGAGAGTTTTAAATCATAAACATGATGATGAATTCAAGCTTATATAGTTTCGTTGAAGGAAATATCACTTGTCATTTTGACCGAATTTCCGGCAGTAAATTTAAATGACGATCCTTATTATTTTGCCTCGTGTAAAATCCAGGAATATCAAAAAAAATCACATTTTATACAGCATTATGTCATTTTATGGAAAACGCTAATTTACTAAAAACGAAGGATAATTCATGGAACTTTACGGCATGAAATGACCGTAAAATAAAAATGAATGTTTGATTATCTTTTACATGAAGATTTGACTCAATTACTTGTGAACTTCATATTATTTTAAACATATGAAGAAGTGAGCCAATCTTAAATCACCTATTCAACTGAATACTATAAGGCTTTATTTTACATTTACTGTGATTTCTCTCTCAAAGCAAAACCACATATACTCGGGAGCTAGCACACATTTGTAACACATCTCAAGTACAGCACAAGGTTTTGGATGGATTAAATATGTTGAAGACTGACCGGAACCCCCTGAACGTGATTCTTAAGTTGCGCAAGTGGTGCCTTAAGGAGAAGAGGGCCAAAACCAAGTTTGTCAGGGGTCAACTTTGTAAAATTGATCCATCATGTTGAAACGCACACCATGTTATGTGTCTAACCATAAGGAATTTCAGAAAGGTATAAGTTTGTGAATATGTACAGCCTAAGTTTCAGAGTTATACGCTAAAAACGCAAAAATCAATAAAAAGGGTCAATTTCAGTTGTACGTGGTCAAATTTTAAAATTGCCCCGATTTGGATAAAAATGGTGCACATTATTGTGGAGCTCATAGGATAAAATTAAGGAATAGCTTTTCTTGATGGTCTCAAATGCTTGCTTAAGAAAGTAGGGGGGTAACAAGCTCAAGCCCCATTTAATGCATGGACTTGACTTTGGTGTCCCCTACATTGGGAACTTAAGCATTTAAGATAGTCAAACTGAGTCCTTATTTTAATCCTATGAACTCCACCAATAATTTGCACCATTGTTTTATCCCAATCGGAGCAACTTTAAAAATTTGACCCCCTGTACAACTGAATTTGACCCCTGATGAATTATTTTTGCGATTTTTAGCCTATAACTCTGAAACTTAGGCTGTAATATTACAAACTATACCTTTTCTGAATCCTTTGGTTAGACACATAACATGGTGTGCTTTTCAACATGATTGGATCAATTTAACAATTTGACGCCCTGGACAACTTTGTTTTTGGCCCCCCCTCTCCTTAAGTCCCCACTTGCGGCACTTAAGAATCACGTTTCAGGGTTCCGGTCTTCAACATATTTAATCACCTCAAACCTTTGTACTTGAGATGTGTTACAATGTGTGCTAGCTCCAGGGCTAATACTTTTTTGTGGCCCGGCCATTGTAGCATAAAACAGTTTTATGGCGCGATAACTTGGCCTAAAAACGACGTAGGCGAATGCGCTATGTATTTGTGTTAAGTTCCTCAATGACAACTTTTATTTTGACAACAGTAACATTTAGAAAATTGCTAAGAAGTATAGGTTGGCCTATATTCGTCCACCTAATACTGGTTTCAGAGAACACGCTTAAATGCATTCAAAATTCACGAAATCGGTATGCCCTTTCTTTCCCTTTCTCACCTTTCAAAAACTTTTCTTCTCTTTTTACCCATAGTCGTTTTATTGATTCTCATCATATATCACAACAACATAATCAATATTTAAAGAGAAAAATTTCAAAGAGGGAAAAAAACAATGCTCATAAGGTTTAATCAGTTGCGCACATTTTGCGTGCGGTTTTTGTTCCTGTTAGCTTAAGCGTTTGCCATGCGGGGACACGTGTGGCCGTTTTAAGCAACTCAATATCGCGTTGGTATTTTCAGACTACTAAAAAGCAGTTATTTTCGAAAAAATAACGAAAAGTAGTTCGGACTTTTTGTCTTCGGTAATCGACAGATCTGTGTGTGCAACTTTTATTAAAATTTGGACAAAAGTTATCGAACGATTTTTTAAATTCAAAAATGTCAATGAAAAAAAAATTTCATAGACGGTGTACAATTTTGTGGAAAAAAATAGGTTTTTTAATAGATTTTTTCTCAAAAACGATTCGGTGGACCCCACTTTTTATTTCTGATATTACGTACATCGATGAAAGTTATTTAACGAAATTTCCTTAACAAAATCTATCGAAACGATCTATCGTGACCCAATCACCTTAATAGTTCCCAAGCAGATCAAGCACTGAGAATCTATTCTATTTTCGTATGTTTACATGAAACAGAAATGTTCTGTATTAGTAAACTTACGATATACAGAGATGACATTTGATGTTGCAAACGCAAATGATTTGATGAAGTCTGTATTATGATCCGCAGCAAATAGGAAAACAGATTACAGGGTGACCACCCAGAAAAATGCAGCAATAAAATATCATGTTTTCGGAGAAATGATTAGGAAATTTCCATTTATTTTGGGTTTTTCAGAATTTTAAAAAGCGCTGTTTCGTATTTAAAATACTCAAAGAATCAAGTAAATAAAATAAGCGAGCGGCCGAGCTTTGAAAAGTGCTCAGTTTTCGAGTTCCCCTCCCCTCGGTACAACAAAACACAACCTCCTTTATTTGAAGGATAAATAGGTTGAGATTTGTGGTTTGAATATTGGTGGCAGGAGTGATTTCTGGACCGAAAAAAATGGGCATTTTTGGCTGACCCATTATAACGAATTATTATTTTAATGTTTTAAAGTAAAAATATTACAATCTTATGTTTATGGTAATCTCTTTGTTTTGATATAGGTTATACATTGCATAAAGGGTTCAGGTAATACTCGTTGTGATGACATGTGATTAAAAAGATGGTTTTAGGAAAAAGTGATTTTGGGCTAAATTTCAGACGCTTTATTAGTGTATAAAACAGAAATCTACACTCTTAATAATTTGTCAAAATTTCCCTGTCATTTATTTTTGACACTTTTTTGTGTCAGAGTGACCAATTTATCGGTCGTTATGAGGTGGAATAGTGTGAAACTTCTTTTTCCGAATCGGAAAATAAAAGTCAAGTATCTAACAAACTTTCCGAATCAAACAAACCGCAAGCGATGTGATTGGTTGTCCACCGTTAATCGCAAATATTGCGATTGCGATTGGCCACCGGACTGTATAATTGATCATGTGATTTAAGATCGCGAACACCAAGGTTTTATTGTGACAGGAACAAACTTATGGCACTTGTATGGCAAGCCAATGTGCAGTGCATTTGATCACGCTTTTATGCACATACTGTGTTCCATTTACTGTTTTGCATTGAGTAGTTGCATGAATATAAAATGATACACCCTTCCCAAATTTGCATTGTGGTATATTTTTATCTTGTTGGGTGTCAAATTTCCCGATTGATTTTGAAACTCCCAGATGTGGTAAAAATTGACACAAAACTATTCAATTTGACCGCGGAAATTAATTCATTTTGAAACTGATGGATTGTCTCTTCCGATTCTTTTTTTTACACAAAAAATGTTCATTTGACTCATATTTTTAGTGCTTTCTAACACTTTTCTGTGTCTTTCCATCTGACACATTTTCCCTTTCGTTTTGACCAATATTTGTGGTTCCCCGGCGAACTGATTTCCGTGTCAAATTTGACAACTTTTGTGTGAAATTTAACCAATCTAAATAAGAGTGTATAATATAAATGTCAGAGATTGATAGTATTGCATCATGATTAAATTGTTTTGCTCAGAATTAATAAATCTTGATTTTCTTAGATTTTTAGCTCCCAACGTGAAATTTTTTACCCACCACAACCATCATTTTGTTAATTAATTTATTACTATCTTCGAATAGAGGGTTGCGTTTTGTTGTACCGAGGGGAGGGTTGTCGCCAATTTTGCAGTCCTAACCGCTCCACTAAACTTAAAAGAACATCAATGATTTGAAAAATATTTGAATTTGCAGGAATAGCTTCAAAGTGAAGGATAAGTCTGTAGAATTCCTCATAAGTCACCTTTTCCACTTAGAATTGAAAGAAAGGAGAAAACGGCATGTTCCAAGATACGATTTCTCCATTCAAATTAGGTGTTGTAGTAGTTTTCGTTCCGGACGTAATGGACTACACTCTCCGATTCTTCTTATTAGGTTTGCTTCTGGTCTTATCATTTGCAGGTATTTAGGATACTGTACTTGTTACTACATGCTACATCGATTTTTGATGATTTTTTTCGATTTGGTCTGATTTTAGCAATCACTGATAGTGTCTTAAAAAGAGTCGCTGATCAAATAAATGTCAATAACGTTTACAAGATGATTCTCATCGTTTCCAATGGTGCCTCAAAAAGTGAAACATTTTGCTTTCCAGTTACTGCTGTTGAAAAAATTAACCATGAATTTTGTTTTCTAACTATAGGTCTTGCTATTAAACATGGCGTTGAACAGATTTAGTTGTCTTGTCAGCTGTAAGCAAACGAGGTGACACCACCGAGAACCTTGAGATTAGCTTCTTGCTCCCATCTGGTAAATCATCCAC
Organism: Ophioderma brevispina; assembly: GCA_023653785.1. Taxonomy (NCBI): domain Eukaryota; kingdom Metazoa; phylum Echinodermata; class Ophiuroidea; order Amphilepidida; family Ophiodermatidae; genus Ophioderma; species Ophioderma brevispina. Next base: position 101,769 of record JAMKCH010061658.1, read on the forward strand.
CCCATCAACAAAGTTCTATGGTGATAGATCTTTTCTTACGCTGCGTAAGCAAAAGATCTTCCCATAGAACTTGTTGATGAGTTGACTGATTTACTCAGCTGGGAGCAGAACTATAATCTCAGGTTCTCGTGGTACGCAGCGGGCATTTGTGGACTAAACTCCCTAACCGTATCTTGCTCAGCTCATTCATCACATTTTTCAAGTCAACGTCTGAAGACATTCCTATTTAACGGCATTTTGGCTCCTGATACTTATCCTGTTCTGATGCGTTCAATCACTAATCATATTGTGATTGTTTGCTTTCTTTTTCTTGTTCGCTACCTTCATCCAATCCGGTTGTCTAGGATAGTTTTTTTCATCAGATTAGGTAGAGTAGAGGCATCTGAATCCAAAAAATTAAGACCTTAACCGATGTCGCTGTGGGTTCTACACACAGATCCTCACAGCTGACGATTCAGGGGTACCCCCCATATGTTCTTAGTATGGGAGGTCAACTGGGTTGGCCTTTCTCTTCTACTGTTTGGTCACAATCATATAGCCAGTTTAACATCCTACGTCCACTTTCTTTTGTTGACTGCCAATCCATGCCGCAAATCGTTATGGTCCATAGTATTAAACTCTAACCGATACAATTGCCCAGTGTGTACAGTCAGGCGACCTAGTTCAAGATACCCGGCCTAACAGGTTTACAAACATTGCTGTTACTGGTCTATATTTTTGAATTTCTAACTTAAATTTGATCTTAAGTTATTTTGAAATTGTGTATAGGCCAAGTAATTGGATATTTAGTTTCCCGTTACCCGCCCGCCCCGAATTTTCATTTTTGTTAAACTTTCATTATTTTGGTTAAAAGTCCCTATTTTTGAAACTAAATACAGACCACACTTATTCAGCTTCTCAAAAAATCAGGCATGTCGTTTCTGCTCATTTAACATATTTTTTGTGCTGAGGGGGTTTACTTAGTGGTTAATATGAAAATTTTCGATTTCTCCTACCAATCTCCTGATCATTCGCTTCTTATGGAGCTTACAATATTTCTTGAAAAATTGTTGATTTTTTAAAGGAAATATTACTTAAAGTACTAACTGTTATAAAGTTGATGTTAGATATAATATTTAGGTTTAGACACAGCTTATACCACTTTTATAGAAATCTTGAATAATGATTTGAATATGATAGTGACCTCCTTTTTTTCGAACGGTCAACCAGATCCTAACTATCCAATTCCATTGTATTGGCCTAATTGTGTATATCATTGTTGTTTTTAACATTATAATTTTATCTATTGTTTTTGTCGTTTTAGAATATATAATTGCTCATTTCTAAGTGAAGCGCCTAGAGACTTCTGCATTAGGCGCTATAGCAAGATTGTTATATTCTTATTATTATTTAGAGCATAAGGGTATGATTTGGGGACCTGGTACTCTCTTTACGACGAGTGAACCCAAGGCGATACCATATTTTAAGTGGACTCAAAAATAATGGTGTCGCCGGGTCATTCGTCCGTAAGGGATCACCGGCAGGGACACAATCATGGAATTGACCGTGCTGTCTGCCGATTCCCGTAATCAATTTTCACGTTCATTCATCACACCGTTTGGAGCTTCCGCGGTTGGGAATATTACAGGGGACCTTCGCCAGCTAAGGGGAATAACAAACGGCCCCAGAATGCAATGGGCATAGAGCAACCCACTATGCTCTGCATAATGACTATGCTTTTCATAATGAGCTATGCTATAATAGCAGCAGATAGCATTATGCAAATAAGTTGACGCAATCGTTCAATGGCGGTGCCCTGAGGTTGTCACCAATTTGAGTCACTGTCAGGGGCCTGGTACAGGTTCCCACAATCATACCTTACTTTAGTTCTCATTCTTTAAACAGCTTATCATTTAAGGTCATCTTTAAAAACCAATCGCAATGCTTTACGGCTGAAAATACAAACAAAAAGACTGGCACCACCCAGTGAAACAATCGAACAACCCGTGAAACGGCAACGATCATACGCAACGAGGAAGCAAAGTTGGCAGGAGTGTGCGCGAAAAGTAGCGAAACGCGATTGGCGAGGCGCTTCAACCTAAAAACTCAATACCGCAGCGGTACTACCTGGGTTCAATTAAACGAAGTGAACCCGGGCATCAGCCAATGAAATTCTTACATTTTCACAGCTGTAAGAAGTATATTTCAGACCATAAACCACAATCAACCCTGTAAGTAGCGGAGGGGACCTTGAACAAAATTGGCAAGACAGATGACAGGATATAGAAGGGCTCAACAAAACTGATTGTTTTGCATTGTAAGCTGCCAGTTGACAAGCTATGAGCCTAGACATACAATCGGTTGTCTTATTGGCTGTAAGCAAAAAAGATGAAAAGTATTTACACCCGAAACCCAATTGGTTGTCTTATCACCTCTAAGTAAGTGAGGTGACCCTTTGAAGGAGCTGCTTAAAGACATGGTGGAAGGTGCCTCGCTAATGTTAACGCGAAGCTTGTTCCAGAACCCAGGATGACGTGAATGACCCATCATAACATCTACGCTTGGTACGAGGTTATAACAAATAACCGCTCCGGAACATCAGAAGAAAGACAGAAGAATATCGTAGGCTTAGTCTTGTAGAATCAGAATTACTTACTGTCCAACACATTATTACAAATTTAGACCATCATAAGGTATGAGGGAGCTTGTCCGTGCAGACTTGAAACACATAAAGATGAATTTTGTATCTGGCACGTTCCTTAACAGGCAACCATTGAAGAGTGATTAAAAGGTTGTGCGTCATGATCTCGTGCGAAACCAGAAACACCAAACGCGCAGCTTTATTTTGCAAGCGATGGAGCCTTTTGAGATCGTATTTTCATTGGGCACCGTACAGTCATGAGTTGGCATATCAATACTGAACAAGATCAACGAGGTAAGGAATTGGTTACGCATATGGTAATTAAAAACTTTATGCATTGACAATCAAGTTGAATACAGTTGGTTGACGATATTAAAACACTAACTATCAAGGCAAAAGAAACACGAACAATACAGACTGGACTCAAAAAGCAAGAGAAAAAAAAAATAAATGATTAAAAGACTAAACTCAAACAAAACTTAATCCGTCATTTGCTTTTTGGGCAGGACAGTAACTGAAACAATTTGGCCTGGCTTCTTTTATTTTTAAACTTTCATGACAATATCTGGTAAACTTATACGTAGGATAATTACATGTAAAAAGCAGTATAGGCTTAAAAGTTTTTAACTATCCTGAGGTAAAAAATTTAGAATGCCAACATTCTTATAACAATAGGTCTCAAATTCTTAATGCTGTTGCAGAGTAAAAGTCAAATACATTAGGATTTTGTTTGTCAAATTAGGTATTTTGTTTGACTTTGGGGAATAATAATTTGGAATATTGATAGGGCCCACATGTCCTTTGGTGATCAGCACTCTAGCCTCTGCTTAATACCGTTGATCTATTTAACATAAAGTAAATATATTTTCTTAACATTTCCATACGCACAATTGAAAAACCCAATATGAAACAAATTCGGAAATATTTTATGACCCCAGTGTGACCTTTGAACAGTTTGTGGCCTGTCGTGCAAACACATAAAGCCGTACATCGACAAAAATATATCTTGTAATCCGTAGGACCAGCTGAACATTTTCTTGCTATATTATATTTTGATCCCATTGAAATTTTACAATTAACCCCCTTCTCCATCCCACAAAATGCTCAAGGAGGACAAGGCGGGTTTGTACGTCAAGATTGGAATCAGCAGGTATTGTTGCTTAGAAACCATAAAACATTGTCACACAAAATGTCATAGGGGCCTACCTCAGGAGTAAACCACTGATCTCTAGACATGGATAGCGGGCTGCCGCCACCGTTGAATAGGCACCGATTGAAACCAACAGGAAGTTTCATTTTTACTCTTCTTAATATGGCTCACCTTATTGTCCACGTTAAAGGAATTGTATAAACAATAGAACAACTGTGGGGAATATGTGCACCAGCAGGTTGATGCATATTTCCAGCCACATTGAGAAGGGCACAAAAAAGGCAACTTCCTGTGTTTCAATCGGAGACTCAGACCCGCTCCATGTGTAGAGGTCAGGGACTACAACGCCATTCACAGATGCTATAGGCCACACCGTTTGACTTTCTATCTCTTTCCTAAATTGAAACAAAGGAATTGGTTGGATTACGTTTCCACACCCGAGGTCTGACAGGGCCTTACGCAGGATTTAATTTTGGGGAGGTGCGGGACCTCGAAAAAGTGAACCTTTTTTCTAAAAGTGTTTTTAAAAAAAAAAAAAAAAAAAAAAAAAAAAGTGGAACTTTCTTGTCAAAATTTCTCTAAATTTTGGCCTTTTATCAAAAATTCAGCAAAAAAGGACCTTTTGCCCCTTTTGTAGAATGGAGGGGGTGCGACCCGCACCCACCCCCCCCCCCACCTGCATACGGGCTGCGAGTCTGTATGAGCCTCTGATAATAGTGTTATACAGTAACAACGGTAACTACAAGTTATTGAACACCGCCACGGATTGAGTTTCGAACCACATATGAATAATTACACACGGGATGGGTTTCTAAAACAGCGGGGTTAGTATCATAATTTTGTCGTTACAGCCGCAAAGGCACAGCTAACCCCACACCTAAAATCTCACATGAAATACAATTATAATGGATTTAAAGCAAAAGACATGATAATGTACACCGCTTTAAAATGACCTCATTTATAAAAAGTATATTTTACATACATTCATATGAATTCATCAGGAATAATTCCATAAATATTATAATCGACCCCTTTGTTTTCGTTAGAAATTTCGGGGAGGGGGAAACGTCGAATCTATATTGCGCGAGCTATAGGAGATTACTTCCAGAGAGACACATGCGAATTTCCAATGTTGCGAACGAGGATGAGATAATAGCATATTTGAGAGTTTTCAGATTCATACATTGGTGGCATACTGCTCGAAATATATAACAATAACAATCGCTGATTTGACCAATAATTATGAATAGGATTCAATGTTACTCCTTTTTGATAACGATATCATATGATGACTAAACATGTTGATTTGAACAAGGCTGGTGGCCAGGGTATTGGCGCTATACCTCAACTTGTATATGGTGGCTCAGAGATGGCAGCCAAGACTCTTTCAATATTAGCCAAATAGTCAAAAACGATTAAACCAAACCAAACATCACTTTGACTTTGGACAGAGGTGTACTCTGCAGACTCTCGAGATGAGAGGTTCAAACGCAGAGTAGTGAGTCGCCTAGACGTTAGTGAGATGCTGGAGGGTTGGTTTCTAGAACTTGGTTGTTTCTTCTTAAATGCTCCCAGTTGTAGTGATATTGACAAGGGTTTCAGGGTAGACAGTTCCATTCGAGTTTATTGTACATCAAGCCCGTGCGCGGAGGTCAGATTGGTTGTGTTAACTCCAAAGTGGGTCTATGTCTTGTATAAGTATAGGGTTTCTGCTTAGAGATTTGAGGATGATGTATGGTGATCTTGCGATTGCAGAAGAATAAAGGGTCCGGCTCTCTTGTGCGAATGTTGAGTTGTTACATGTAACAGATAATTCATGCACAGATATGCGCACGTGTGAGGTATGGGAATTTGATTGAGAACGACGTGATTATGCTTAAAAATGTGTATGTGTGTCGCTGTTTGACATTTGATATTCCGCCAGAATATCCAACGAATTTGTCAAACTTGAAGGAATTTCTTCAAGTGCAAAGCAAAAAAAACTTTTTTTTTTTACGAATGTGCATTTTTTGTTTTAGAAGGCCAATTTTAAAGATGATGAACACTCTTCTGAAGTGGGATAATTGATCATGGGTACATGCAGACAAAATTACAGAAATCAAATATTAAAAGGGATGCGTACTCGTTAAACGTGTTGATTCACCTTTTTTCACTGAATAAAAGACTATATAAGTTGCTTGTTGTATTGCAATATATTAATTATAAACCAATATTTTCACATTTCCTGTATGGTAACTTTTAGTAGCTTTTAGTTAGCTTTTAAAAACACAAAAAAAACCAACCATCCACAACACACACACACACAACACACACACACACACACACACACCCTTCACCACACACGCGCGCGAGCGCGCACGACGAACTAGAGGTTGTTAGGACACCCACATAATAAATATACTATTACATAGTAAATTATCTTTGCTTGTGTGTAAAAATGAAATATAGAGCAGTTAACAGCAATGTTGTAAACATGTAGGGCCTGGTATCTGAAATAAACTCGGCCTAATCTGTGAATACACATGGGCCCATTGTATCTGTAGAGTTGTAATACATGGGCCATAAACGTCGCAGGACATGGATCGCAGGACACAAAAGAAGTGACGCAGGGTGTTAACTGGTCTATTAAACTGCCTAAAATGTCTTTGGTGACGGACTGCCTTCGGAAAAATAAACGCCAATATAAACCACCCTTGTATAACGCCAGCAGAGAAATTTGAACAGGCGGATTCCATCTGATAGTCAACTTACCGTCACAATAATAATGTCGATTTATAACGCGTACGTAGCCGCCCAAGGTGCGCTCAAGGCGCGATGTCAATTATAATTACGCCGCCTTCAAGACATCGTCACAATCATTTCGCGTCAGTTAGGTGCAGCTGGCGCACAGACTATCATTAGAATTAGATAGTAATATACAATCAATAACAAACTACCCAATTGTGGGCTTGGGTTCACGAGGACTAATTAGTTATTGATTATTCGGCAACAAATTGACAATAACAAAAAACAATAACAGCAAATCAATCAATCCATAACAAAAATGTCGAAGATACCAGAAAGTCTTGTGAACATGCACACTTATTTCCAATTGGGTCCCAGGAGAACATCTGCGCGCTGTGACGAGAATTGGCACAAATAAGATGCGAAGAAAAGAACTGAAAATGAGTTAAATTCTGGCTCTACGCCATAATAGGCTCAATAGCGCATATAAATTCTTTGGGTTTGTGTTCATACGGTCATTTTTCTGTCATAACGTGCGAAAACCGTACATACATTTTACCAGTAACGGTACTCTTTGATGCCTGTAATTTTGCCGCCACAAAATGTGCGCGTAGTTTAACGGAAGGCGCACTTAAACGCGAGCGTGCATGGGCAGTACATCGTTGGTGCATGGTGGGATAGGAATTTCGGTTAAAAAAATGATTTCCGGTAAAAAAACCAGGATCCACGTATCCACAATCATGAATCTTGCGTTTCTACTTGATAACACGTTGTCTTTTAATTTCCCTAACAGAAATTTATAACATTTCTACAGCGGTAGAAACCCCATTCATTTGTCTCAAACCAAAACATTCAAATACCCTTACAATAAGGCCCACGGGCCTTTACGATGCACACAACTGATGTTTTAAATTATAAAAAGAAAAATTTTATTATTATTCTTCTTATTTTGATCAGCAAAACCCCGGACTACACCTGAACAGGCGTGCCTGTACCCAATAGACAAAGAACAGCGATTGCTGAAAGAGCACGTTTAAACCAATCCCGATAATCAAAAGGCATTGGGAAAAGAGGTAAAGAGGTTGTGTGATATTACATCCATGTACACACAACCAATACAAAGTGCTTCTTTAATGCTAATTTGTATGAACCAGGCCCAATGTACTACCCACTAAATCAAACAAGTAAAAAAAAACATTTTACGAGATAGCCATTTGCACCAGTAGTTTTCATTTTTTTCAATTGTGAACTACTAGTTAAATGAGTTTGGGCGGGCATTTATATACATTTCTCGCAAATAAAATTCAGTTGAGTCGTTTTGCCAACATAAAATACGGTTTCTCTTTTTAACTCTGCTGTTATAGATACAGAATTCAGAATATCGGATTTATTAAAATATCATCTTTGTTGTAGATGTTACCAAACAATGCAGCTCTATTTGCAAAGATTATTAGCATTAAGCATTATTAACCAGCCTTGGGAAACCATTCCAAAACGTTTCAACGAAATCACATTCCCAAAATAAATGCGTTCTAATTTCAATAATTTTTATCATAACAAGTACATAATAGGGTTATGTTTTCTACCTATGTTTAAATGCACATCTTGTGATTTTAACACACCTTCCTGTTCTTTATAGTCTCATTATCAGGGGCTGATCCGGATTTTGAAAAACGCAAAATTACCAGGGGGGCTGAAAGGCTAAACTTTCCCAACTGGGCTGATTTTGCAAGTTTTGCAGATTACCGGGAGGGGCGCGCCGCCCCCCTGCCCTAGATCCTGCCTGATTAGAATCTTGGAGAAAAGCTTTTATTCACAAAATTTCGGTTGATCTTGGCGGTTTTTGTGTTATGAGCAAATGCTTGTATCATACGGTCTTCATAGTCCACTGTGCTGTAGTTTTCTGTCCTTGAATTGGTCAACTTTCTTACAGATACGATCGAATTTGCACGTTAAATTAATACGCGTGCATTACTAAGGCTAACTGTTAAGATGATATAAAAAACTTTTTAGGCTAGTCGGAGGGGACGGGTTGTGAATTACAAAATCCACTTTAACGGCACTATTCCGTGAATTTCCTAAATCAGAAAATCGAAAAAAAAAAAAATGATGAAAAATCAGATTTTTGCATGTCTGTAACAGTAAGCGACCCAACATATCCAGCAAATGATAAGAACAGAAGCAACCTAATAGGACAAAATCCGATATTTTAAGTCAGTCTGTCCGTCGGGGACACACTTCAACACGGTAACTGCATGGAGAGTCCCATATCGTTGAAACACCTTGCCGTTTTCTTCCTTTTACCTGCCAATTATTTAGTTGGAAAAAGGTAACTTATGAGAATTCTACAGACTTATAATCACTTTTAAGCTAGCCGCAAATTTTAACGCTACAATGAACAAGACTCCTGATAGGATTGTCGAAATAGAGTGAGTACTATACTACACATTTCCTGGATTTGTGTAAGAACCTTATTACTTCACGTACCGACCAATGAAGTCAGCATTGCCCATTTAAACAATTTCCATGCCTACAACTATATCTACAGCAATACATATAGTTCCCTACTTTTTGGTATGTGAACATTGTAATGAAAATATATGTGTTGATAAAAATTAACTGTATGTACAATGCTAATTAACTTATTATAAACAATATGTACAGGTTGATTCTTTGAATAAAACAAATCGGTGTGCAGACTAATTTAATTGTCACATAAGGACCCTTTTCTTGACAAATTGGTATTTTAGTGTTGGAGAAAACTTAAGTTTATCAATGAAAATAGGTAAATGTTTAAAAATTGAAACGCATAATGAGAAAACGGTAATTTTTAGATAGGGCCTATACGCGGTCTATACAAGGACTAAATGGCAATTTCTCTCACGGTTTTAAAATTCGCAAGCGGTGATTTGGCTTTTGATATATAGATCAAATTTAGCCAAAAGTTTCACTAAAATGGTTTACACTAAAGTGTTTTATTAAATTTGACAAAGATCAACCCCCTCTGTGACACTTTCGTCGTTTTGGCCATTATGTCAACAATATTCGTTATCAATAAGGGAACCAATCAGCATTTACACTTCGGGGGTAGGGAGCGATTTATTTTTTTTTGCTCCAAAGGTTTTTCGTGCCCCTCTATCAAATTTGGCATTTTTTCCTGCCCAAACAATTTCGGGTTCCTCTCGATGTTTTCCACAAGCTCTATCACCCAGGCCAGTGCACGTTGACATAAACAAAACTAAAGGCATTATCATCATGATTTATTCTTTCAACCAGAAAATCGACCAAAATCATTTCAAAACAAAATCGATTTGTGCATTATCTGTAACAAGAATAGGGTTATCCTATAACATATCAGCAAGTAATAATACTGAAAGCAACCTAATAAGAAAGAAATCGGTTAGTTTAGCCATTACTGTCCGTAAGTGAACGGAAATTCATATCTTAGAAAAATGCTGTTTTGTTGCCTTCCTTCTCATGTAAAATTCTTCAGTTGCAAAAAATCATGAGTGTTCTACAGACGTATCTTCCCTTTCAAAAAGTTCTGCATATTTCAAATATTTTTGAATATTTCGGGTGAATACATGATAGTGTTTAAAAGCAGAAAATGAAATAGCGCCTCCATTTATCAAGATGGCGCCCCGCAGGAAATCCTTTCTTGTAGCTACTGTAAATGCTGTGTGAAAAGATGCAGTGCGTACATGTGACCAATTTGATATACCCATTTGATCCATTTGAGAAACGTCCATGGTAGCTGCACAGTGACTGCATCCTCGCGATTGAAAATAAACCATCGTTATTTTCAACAGGTTGCTCACACATTTTTCCATCGAAGATGGCATAAAGTCGGAGTGGATAAAAGCCACAACATTGCAAGTTACCCTTAGCATATGTGCAGCAAGCAAATGATTGGCAGAATATCACAGTCATGCACCGGTTGGGGTAGCAGTACAAAGTCCTCTGATTCCCATTATTTTAAGAATTAAGGACATGGTATATGCCTATATACTAGGAAATTCATATACATTTCCTAAGCAGCTAGAAACAAAACTTTTGATTGGATGACAGCCTACTGCCTACCCATCACAGTGGATAACTTCTCAGTTCATTGACACATAATGGATGATCTGACCCATGGTCTTGAGAGTACCATTATGTGTACAATGCCCAGATAACACAAGCGTTGTTTTAAAACCTGATTCCTGTAAGTTTGGATTTTGTAATCTCGGTGCAATGGGCTGTGGTTAAAACATTTAGGATCTATTTGATAAACTACCCACAATGTTATAACAATCATAACAAGGAATTTGTAGGCTATGGAAATCCTTGTGACAACTGCAGTTGACTGAAATGCTTGTTCACTTACTCTTTTACCAAGAAATAACCAGCTCAGACGGTATAAATTAAACAAAATGAAATACGAAATACGAACACTTCACGAGATATTTTTTGAATGGGTGATGAACAGGGGACAGGCTTATTTCTTGGAAATTGGGGCAAATTGACCAAAGTACAGTGTGAAAGTGCCCGGTGGGGGGGGGGGGCACTCATCTGTACCTATGAAATGGATATGGGTGTAAGGCTGGCGTTTCTAAACCCAGGGGCATTCGGTGACAGGGACTACAAAATATAGGGGTCTTTGGGTGTATTTCAAAATTAAACGTTTATGCATGAGTATGGTTGATGCCTGACATAATTATATTCTGGTTATATAATTTCTCTAATACGAGCGAGAAGGTTTCCTTTGATCTCAAGTATTTACACTTATTAACATATAACATATTAAGTACTAACATCCTCGCTAAGCGATGGTTGTCTTTTTAAAATACTATTCTTGTTGTTCTTTATTTGCTGCTCTATACATCCGTATGAGGGGGTGTTAAGGTCCATGATCCGATCGCTAATAGCCTCGTCCCCAGGGACCCCAGATTGACCGGAAGTGTTGGTATCAGAAAATGTTGGTATCATAAAAAAGCTACTATTTTTCTCATTTACCATGTGAAATCTTAGGGCTAAAGGATATTTGGTTTGGATGTTATGAGCGAAAATATGCTCCATTTTGGTCGACCAATATTAATTTTACACAGTACTCTATGGGGATTACAAAATCATGTTTTAGCCCTCACTTCAAAACGGGTTGAATTATCGGCGCGAAACTTTACAGATGCTGTGAAGGTCAATCTATCAATTTTAAGATGAAAATTTATAGATTTAAATCGGGTCATCCCCCTTTAAATGATACCAAAAGTCAATGCCAACCAAGGGTAGCTTCGTTCCGAGGTCCGACGGTAGCCAGTTTAAGATTGAACCATACTTGTGCGAAGTCTTGTATTATATTCTTGAAATGAAAATACAACAGGTTCTTGATATGGTGAAACATTGGACGAATCAGTTTATTCTCCCAAAATCATAGATTACTCCCTTTCCATGTCCCCTTGGAGTTAATATTGATCGGCCCCTATGTGGTGACAAAGCCGAGCAATACTGACACTTATCGCGTAACTGAGAGCTACTGAGTGCACGTGGCCACTGAATCTGGAATATTGCAGTAGTTTGCTTGGCTCTGTAAAATATGTAAATATATATTAATAATCAGTTTTTAACATCATGACGTCATATGAAAAGGCTAACTTTTCGCGATTCTTTGGCTTTTAAAAGTGCGTTTTACTTGCTCAGGGTAAGGATTGCCTGAGCCTTTGCCTGTGTGGAATTAACATGGATATGGCGGAAATACAGACAACCGTCGAACAGATAACGAATATATCTACACTCAATGAAACCGTCGAATCAACGTATCCCCGAAATTTGGGTTCTATTATTGGCCCGCTGAATGTGAAACTCAGCTATGGTCAGCATTTGATACTAGCGATTTATCTGACTTTTACGGGTAAGTATCAGTAACGATTTTAGCATTTGGTCACGTCACACGACCAATTTACGGTTTTGTACAAATGCCAAGGGCATAATTTCTTTTGATCAAATAAATCTATACATTTTTTTTCAAATTTAAGTCATAGCTCTTTACTGTTGTAGAGAGATTGAATAGCTATATTATTGGAGAAAGTGGCCACTGGTTAGGGTATTTGTGGTTATTGTTGGATGTCCCAGTTCAAATATTTTGATTTAAACGGGCGCTGAATTCTCACTGGATTTATTTTATAAAAACTATTAAAATTATAACCATTCGCTTTCATGGTTTATTTAGACTTTGGCAAATAAACGATGGAAATACCTCGTCTTTTGGAGGGGACTTCAAACCGCCAGTCTCATACTCGGTGATTTTTACCTGTGCATGCCTATCGAAGTCAGTTTTGATTGGGTTATGGTGGCAACCCCTGACTGTCTCAAGTTCACCCTGGTTAGTTTCGAAGATATAGACTGTACCCCAGTCTCGGCTCTGTCTCTGGGTATAGAGCGCACTTGGTTAAAAGATAGTGCTAAACTAAAAACTTGATGACTTTTCAGCTTACCACCCCCTAGCTGGACAGCCCTGCCAACCAACTTGTCCACAGAACGTTAATTGCACAGGGCTCCTGGAATTAACGCAAGGTAGGGAGCGGATATGGGTTGAAGAGTCAGTCGCTTAGCATTTTCACCACCGTGGACCCGAGGGAGGGTCTACGAAGATATAGCTCTAAGCCATACAGGGAGAACTAGCTAGCCGAGTCACTACCATTAATGCCAACGTATTTTATTGAGCCAACCATCATCCCAATGTCACAATTGACTGTGAATAACAAAACATTGTTGTCCAGCAGGTGAAATTCGGGTTCATCCTTCATGTAAGACTCACGGAATTAGCCTAGCATGAAATCTTCTATAAAGATCAAAGGATTACTAGGATTGTACAGCTTTATTCCATAAAAGAGTCTCTACTCTAGTCTAACTCATGAATATCTTACAGACACACCGAAATTCGCTACAGACTGATAACCTCTACGGAATAACTCCGTACTGTATTTGTGATCAGCACTCAATATATTGAATAGCTCCGCTCTGGAAAATCTCTACTTCTAGTCAATTCTAGGCGTGTCAAAACAAATCTAACAAATACGATTGAAAACGCAGCAATATAAACATTGAAAACAAAATGATTATAAGTTTGAATCATATTTAGTTACTTTTTGGTTTATCTTCGTTTTAGAAGTGTAAACTACAGTAAGATGTATAAATATTATTGTGTGTGTATGTCCTTCATTTAACTCCTCAAAAGGAGTTGTCCTTCATTTAACTCTCAAAGGAGTGGAAATTCACTCTTTTTGGAGTGATTTTCATTCTTTTAATAGAAATTTGGCTCTTTTAAAGGCTAACTCAGCATGTTCGAACATAACCTTTTTTGTGTAGTAATTAAAAATAGTCATCTAGAACTAAAGATAGTAATCTAAAATGCTTATTTCCAAAGTTAGAGATGAATCTGATTTTTTGTTTCATTGAAACATTTTATCCAGTACAACATGCCATATGGATCTTGTAAACAAAAATGTGGGGCGGCCGGTATCCGGAGTGCGTGTACGTGCCAAGGGTGTGTGGATTTTTATATATGAGGAATTCGATTTGGCTTATTTATTCAACAGTGATTAGTATACACAGGCATTAGGGATGTCGTTCAGAAAAAACCGCCACGATTTAGTTGAGTGATTGAATCGTCGTGCCCCATCGGGAAATCTCTGAGTCCCTTTAAAGTAAAAAACACTCATCTTTCAAGTGTTTCACTCTTTTTAAACTTTCATTCATTAGTAGGATCAAAATATGACATGTACCCACAGTAACCCAAACAAATTGCAACAGAAAGTTTCTTGGCATTTTCTGGTAGTATAAGGTCAGTTTAACAATATATCAAAAGTTGCGCAAAATCGAAGTCCCAGAAAGCGTTCAAACTATGACATAAACAAAATGGCCGCCATCCGCCATTTTGAAAAACATAAATCCTCATATCTCTGGTAATAAATGAGCTAAAAGGGCAAGCAAGATGTAATTTCCTACTAATTCTAGCACAACAAATCCATTAAAATGGGTTTTATGAAGTTGAGATATCATCCTACCCTCAAAATCCAATATGGCCACTATCCGCCATGTTGAAAAGTACAAATTATTTTATCTCTGGTGCCGGATGGGCCAAAATGACAAACAAGATAGCACTTCCTACTAATTCTAGCATAACAAATCCATTTAAATGAGTCTTATTAAGTTGAGATATCATCTTGGCCTCTAAATCCAATATGGCTGCCATCCGCCATGTTGAAAAGTATGAATTCTTTTATCTATCATACCAGATGGGCAAAATGCAAATAAGGTGTTATTTTTGATTAATTGAGGAATAAGAAATACATTTAAGATGTTGTTTTAAAGTTTTGCGAGCATCTTGACATCTTCAAAATGGCCACTGTCCACCATTTTGAAAATAAGGAAACAGTAAATCATCCTATATAGCATCAGACAGATTACAATGAAATTAGGTGTAATTTTCTATTAAATCCGGCATTACAAATCTATTAGAATAAAAAAATTATATTTTAGTGGGCTATTTGTCCAAAATTTGTAGCCATGTTGATTTTTTATCAGATATAAATCTATCTTCATTTCAAATTATGGTGTTTACAGTATAATTGTGTTATTCTTCAAGTATAGCAGAAAGTAGTTTCACATTAATTCACATCATCACCAACATGTGGCAAAGACACTTGTTTGCAACAGACGAGATCGACCACACTATTACTATTTAGTCTTCAAATTTATCATCATTGAGACTGGATCTTGGTCCATGTTTTGACATGAATGTCCACAAGCTGTATGTGGTGCATTCCATTCTTTCTGCAGGTACAGAAGAGTTTGCAGCGGAGGTTTTTGGTGTAAATCTTTCAGGTTTTATAACACCGAAGAGCATTTGGAGCAAACTACTCTTTCACTGCATGTTCTATCTGGAGGCTCCTGAACTACTTTGTCAACTGATGCCTAAAACTCAGAGTATAGACCCTCATCTCCAGCGGTCAGTACGATCTCATGACCTTAGCCGGCTTAAAAAAAGGAGGTTAATCGCTATCTCGGCGCCAACCCATCATGGTTTCTACCAGACTTTAGTTTCTGTCTGTCTGCTGTTAATGCCCTGGTATGCCTTTAACTATAAAAAGACGCCGATTTCTGACATTGAACGTCCTCCATTCATTGCAGGCCTTCACTTTCTATCATTCAAGAAATCCATATGGGGAGTATAAAATACTCATGAATTACTTGAAGAAGTAGACTCTCGCCGCCCCAATATATTCCTGAAGTAGTATCGCAACCGTAAAATGCATGGCAAACATCAGATTAGAGGCGAAGTATCACTGAATAAGCGCTTCAAAAGCTTTATATTATACACATATGTTTCTCCAAAATCTTGTCAACCAAAATTAATGTCCATTACAGCCCTCTTCTGCGTAATGGAGAAGAAGTATAATAGATCTGTGTCATCCCCAATTAGGATTTTTACTTAAAAGTATGCCATGGCGACTGCTATTTTGTATATCCACGATCTCCTTCTGCATAATTACGTGGCAGTATTTTTGTTTGCAAACGTCCACTATGCACCAATCAGTGTTCGTTTTTTTTCCTGCTTCTTCATTGCGTATGAGACAGCAGCTAAATAGGTTGTAAACGGTGAGCATCTCACTGTTGATTGGTTGTGGTTTAAAGTCCTTTTCCCTCACAGGCGAACAGTTTTGCACAGGGATAAATTCCGGTGAGGATGTCAATGTACATAGTCTGTTCAAAGTAGGACAAAGATATAGTTAAAGAAATGGAAGACACTGGCAACTTTTTTCTTGAAAACTAACGTCCAGACCCTTGCATCTGATTGGGCTTCAGGTAACTGATGACCAACGCTGTTATTTCAAGATTCCTGTTTGGTACCACAATCTGGAACTGTCATTAGATAAGGTGTTTTGCCATGGAACTTTCACCATTCCGCTCCTTTTTTGAAGCCCAAGAAATTTTATGTATGCCAGATAAAGCACAATTTCTGATGGCCATATACGTACATGGATCCTCGTCAGCGCTGCTGCCCCTGAGACAGTGCCAAAGACTGATTCACTATGGGTTGTTGTTGGAAGGTTCTCTTTTACCTCGCTTGAACTGAACGGGTAGCACCTATAGTATAGTTGCAATACTGATATTAGCATCTTTCACAGTGACCTAGGCAAAGCATCCGTTGTCTTGATGGATACACTGGTGAACCAAACACCATAGACAGCACACATACGTCGCGAACTAGAGCGCTATAAGGTGACCGATCAAATGTCACAAATTTTGGCTGGGGGAAAAATGAGATGCATATGTTATATAGCAAAAAACAGCAGTCGTCATGGCTCTGTCTACCGCGCTGCTGAATCTGCCGCCCCAGCATGGTGAACAATTCTCACACAAAGAAGCTGGACAGAGTACTCAACGAGACCTGCCTCGTCCTACTCCATCTGAGTTTCTACAAGTGCTTTCAGGCATGCAACCTTAGTCTTAGAGAAGTCTATGTCCACCGTGGACATAGACTTCTCAACCCCAACCAATCAATCAGTGAGCTGGCTCCACCGTTTTCACAACAACATTTAGCTGCTTCCTCATACGCAATAAGAAGAAGAAGCACCACAGCTGTGGAAATTCACACCAAACAGGGACCAAGACCAGTCTCTGGATGATATTACTTGAAGACTAAATTGTAATGTTAATATTGTCGGCGATCTCATCTCTACTACTGCAAACAAGTGTTTCGCTATATTTTGGTGATAAGGTGAATAATGTGAATTTGCAGCTTTACTTTCAAAATTTCCAATTACATTGTAACAACTTAATGCAAATTTTGTAATTTATTAGCTGATAAAATAATATGGCTACGAATTATGAACAAATAGCCAACTAAAAAATCCTTTTAATTTGAATCCATTTGTAATTGGCCGGAATAGAAAATCCTACCTCATTTGTCATTGTAATTTGTCATTCTAAATAGGAGGATTTCATGGTTTCACTTTTTAAATGGCAGACAGTGGCGCTTTTGAAGACGTCCCAAGGTGCTCTCAAACTTTACAACAACCATATTAATGTATTTCGTATGCTACAATTAAATAAAACAATAACACTAATTTGTCATTTTGGCCAGGTGGTACCAGAGATAAAATAATTTGTACGTTTAATACATAGCGGTGGGGGTAATATTGGATTTATAGTTAGATGATATCCCTAAACTTCATAAACCCATTTTAATGGATTTGTTTATCCTAGAATTAATAGGAAATTACATCTGTTGTCCGTTTTTGGCCTAAAAAACCATCCAGTACTAGAGATACAAGAATGTGTACTTTCCAACATGGGCATATTGTGGCCATATTGGATTTAGAGTTCAATGATTCTCACTTTACATAAAACCGCATTTTAATGGATTTGTTATGCTAGAAAATTAATAGGAACAAAATGACATTTGTTTTGTCGTGTTGGCCCATCCGGTACCAGAGATAAGAGATTTGTATTTCACAATGGCGGATGGCGGCCAATATTGGATTTAAAGGTCAGATGAATCTTGAATTCATAAACCCATTTTAATGGATTTGTTATGCTATAATTAATAGGAAATGACATCTTTGTTTGTCGTTTTGGCCCACCCGGACCAGAGATACAAAATTTGTCCTTTCAACATGGCGGATGGCGGCCATATTGGGATTTAGAGGTCAAGATGATATCTCAACTTCTAAAACCTTTCTTATGGATTTGTTATGCTAGAATTAATTAGGAAATGACATCTTGTTTTGTCCTTTTAGCTCATTTATTGCCAGAGATGTGAGGATTTATGTTTCAAAATGGCGATGGTGGCCATTTTGTTTATGTCATAGTTTGGAACACTTTCTGGGACTTCGATTTTGTGCAACTTTTTATATATTTTTACTTTTTTTATTCTTTTGGTGTTGAGTTGCATCCTTCTGTTTGTCAATTTTTTTTGGGTCATGTGCTATATCTTTACTCTCCTATCCATCGTATAGCATAACAATCTACTGGCCATTATTGTATATCATTATACTACATGCATGTGTGGTACATATAGAGTTCCATTTTCGGTCTGACACTTCACACATTTCACGGTACTCTTTTTGTCTTCTGATTTTATAATCTGTTGGGAAGTCGGGAAAAGGGATGTGAATTGCCCGCCCTAATGTAACGCCCTAAAGATAAGTTAGTTTGATGTTATCCGGCTGTCATTCTTGAGATGTGCTTAAAATACTTCTACACAACTGCGCACTCACAAGGTTACACAGAATGAGTATTTTGAGTAGCCATATCGTGCGCGCACACACATACACACACCACGACACCCACCACCCCACCGACACACCCACCACACCCACCCACACCCACACCGCACACACACACGAAAACACACACACACAAACACACATTATTAATAACTAATATTGCATATTTGCTCTGATTGACTCAGTTTTGGCGCATATTTGCTCTTCTATCAGATCCTACTGCCCAAAGTTTTGACGTAAACATATTTTAGGTAGTGGTTCTAGTCAAGCAGAATGGTGAAAGTATTGTGGGCATTTTGGGTAAAAAGTACCAAATTTGGCAGAGAGGTAGCTATTGATATGCTCAACAATCTGGTCTAAGGGCACATTAATTTCCTTCCAATATGGCCGCAATTTTCAAATTGCCTGGGGCCACCCTATAAAAATGGCATTAATATATGGTTCAAACATGCCTTTAACTTTTTTATCAATATTTCCGTATTTCACAAAAATCGTATTTTAGATTCAAAATGGGCCGGTCACAAACATTTGGAACCTAAATTCACAAGATGAAATTGCCGCGTACAGGAAAAACGGCTATTTTTGTATATAGTTACCAGTGCAAACCATGGTTTCCATTGATTTCCTAAAACTTTAGGACCCTCAACATACCAAACCTACAGTTTGTTGTTTGTAAATGCCAATGTACCACATGATATCAAAATGGCTGCCATATACAAAATGGCTGCCATTAAAAATGGCAGCACTGTAAATTTGATATTGTTAAGGTATATTGATTTTATATTTGTCCTGGTACCTGATAAGATTTTAATCACATTCTAAAACAATTGGTGTCTTGGTATGGTTAGAACATTTAATGATTGTCTGTGTGTATCACATAAACAAGGAAAAGGCTGTCATGGCTGCCACTAGCAATTAAGTTAACATGCCTTAAATGCACTGCTGATTTTCTTTGTTCAAGTTTGTACCTTACAAGTTGTATTGCTTCTAACCAGGTACCGTTTTCTGTGCTGTCTAAGCCCGCCTTGTGCTTTCAATGTGTAAGTTTCTAATGTTTGTCATATTCAAAATAGCTTGCTAAATGTCCCTTGGTTATATTTAATACGAGTGCCCTATTCATGGGCAAAAATGTGGCAGAAAGAAACAAAAATATAAACAAAAACAAAAAAACAAAAACATGGACCTAAAACCAGAAAATGGACGTGGTCATGTCAGGCATTACTGTTAAAATACAAAGTATTTTTGGATTGTGTCATTCATTCATTTACTCATTCATTCTTCATTTTTGTTATTTCTGATAACTGTAGAACCTCCATTCTACATTGTATGCATACCGGGTATGCATTCATCCTCATAGACTCTAGCTAGTAGTTTTAGTGTGTGGGTGATGGTTAACTAAATCAATACTACAATCTAACTATCTATTTCCATGCTCCATGCACACATGAAGAATCTGATAGCAGCTTCTACTTCATGCAGCCGATGTTGCTGCTCAGATACCAATTAAACGGCATATTGCGTACTTTGGATACAGACGTTTTTTTCAGTAGCCTTGTTCACCAGTCCAACTTCACTTAACGCTGGTCTAGTATTGGTACTGGAAAGAATCGCAGATTCAAGCAGCACATACTATTGCCCAGACCCTATAGGACCAGAGAACGCTTTGTCTCTGTTGCTGTTTCACACC
>JAMKCH010061660.1:0-15882 GCA_023653785.1 Ophioderma brevispina
GGGAAAGGGTGCATATTTGGAAATGCAATACCCATTGAAGCCTGTATATAAGATTACATAAAGCCTGTCTTTTAGGGAATTTATGTAAAGTGGGATGTTGAAACCGGCACAAGTTCAACTTTGGACATGTCCTTAAAATGCGGAAGGTTTCAACTTCGTCTGCGTCTCACCTCATGAAAACTACAGGGGCGTCCTCATTCCTTATCGGGCAAGTCATTGGCAGACGGAACGCAAACAGGCCCCACTTCCAAGACGCATGGCCATTTGAATTGAATGGTGGTAGCTGGAAGATGTAAATAACAAAACACCGAAATGAATTATACTCATTATATGTTATTTAACCATTTAAAAAAAAGTACCACAAATCACTTACCTCGTCCAAAACAAGGAGAAATAAACATACTTCTTAATTCAAATCAAATGGAGAACCGTTGCTTGGGCGCTGCTTGTATATTCTGCTTGTGTAAATAGAGAGATAACGTGTTACTAACGCGTCTAGTCAGCGCAGTACTTGTGCTAGCTTTAGCCCAGGGACGGGGCCAGGGAATGCTAACTCATATCGTAACATACTGGTACATCCCTCCCTTAATATCTTATCATCAGGTGCAAATTGCATTGGTGAAATATTTTAATCTAGGAGTTTCACATAACAATGCATTTACTTGTGGAATGCAAAGGTGCAATATGTATCACCAGGATTCATATGTATCAAGTATGATACTTAATGAAATTAAACAGACCCGTGTATCCAGTACCCATACCATCCAAGTGGTTCCCCCTGTTGTTGCTTTTAAGTTAACACAATATTGATTATCCATCTGTGATACAAAGGGCATTTATGACGTTATGGCATCAGGACATTATAAAAACCCTTTGCCCCTACTTTGTATCAATGTGATTTATTCTTACAGAATAAAGTAATGATAAAGACCAGGATAAGATAATGTGCAAAGGGTATAGTGTCCTTAGTCCGATATTATTGACGATACAAAACACAATTTGCATACAATATAGAGTTTTCCATATCTGGGTTTTCTGCCATCTACCCATCTACCCTTGAACATCTTGAGTTGAATCAATATATCAAGTAATCCAGGATACCATAGGGCCAGATCCTATTATTAATCATGGGTGACATGTAAATTACTTGCAATGTGGAATAAGTTACAACACAGACCAGGTGACACTTGTAATCCGAAATAGAGTTTTTAATATATCATAACTTTTGTAAAGGTACTGTTAATTCATCATACAATATGATTATTCGCTAATCATGGGAGGACTTTACATGGTTGACTTATTATACCATTTGATGAGTGCCTTTGATTGTGCCTAAACCGCTGCGTGGCTGACTTGATAGCCCAAAATAGCATTCACAGCATGTCATGCATGTAGAGTATATAATAGCTAATTTATCATAAAGATTGATTTGCGAGGTTTCCAGTATCAACACAAAATCTATTTGAGTTAAAAGTTAGACTTGAAAGTAAATGATTTATGATTTTGGCCCCCCACTACGGTGTGCCAGGTGCATTGGCTGGAGAGGATGAGTTAAACTTTGGGTTGGCCAAACCATGTTGTTCCCCTTTACAACGTTTAATTTTTATCCCACTGGCTAAAGGGTAGTGGGATTTTGCAATAGCAATTTCTCTCTGTGTGTGGTCTGCTTTCCCTTTTGGGTATGCTGCGTGTGTTTTGTTTTTTGTAGGTTACCGGTTTGTGCTTGTTATTCTTGCATGCTTTGCCATACCAACTTCATACTTGATCACAGGAACAACTGACCCAAGGCTTATATAGGGTGTGCACACAGTGACCTCTAATGCCTTTGAGACCCCTTTCGTCTTGCTCCTACCGGGGCAGGGGGATCTTGCAAGTTTTACTTGCAAGTATTTTTATATTTTGGCATTCCCCTGATTTTATGATTTTCTCCTTTTAAAAGATAATGTTCTTTATGTTCCCCCTCCTTGATGAAATTGTTCCATGTGTCCCTCTCACAACATTTTGTTGTGCGCCAAATCCTCCATTCTGTCCTGTATAAAATTGACCCCTCCCTTAATGCATCGGCTGGAAAGAGCTGTCGGAGTATGATGTATGTCTGTTGTGCTGTCTGTTGTTGAGGTATGTCTTCTGTTTGTATGTCTGTCTGCCTGTGATGTATGTACTCCCGGTATTCTGTCCACTGTGTGTGATTATGTAAGTATGTCTTTGCGATTTGTCTGTGTGTGATTTCTGCATGTGGATCATTTCTGTCTGTGATGTATAATGTCTGTGTATGGGGTGTATGTCTGTTGCGATGTAGTCTGTCGTTGATTTGTCTGTTCCTTGTGATATTGTCAAAATGTCTGTGGTTTGCAATGTGTGTCTGTTTGTGAGTGTATGTTTGAATGTAATGTACTGTTAGATTGATCTGTATGCGATGAATGTCATTATACGTTATCAACATAATACCACACCAATCTGCTAACTTTAAACTTGGTAGATGGTGGACTAGTATGTATTCTGGTTGCTGTAGTTGGCTGTTTATAACAAATATACTCGGCATGTAAAGGTGCGTGTTTTTTCCGATCGTCTTTGAGAACCACCCCCCTGATTGACCCAAATAGTATGGATTTTGATATCGACGAAAGGCCGTTATTTTTCTCATTGCTGACCTGAATTTTGGAACCCCTCAAATCATTAATTTCCCAGGATACCCAAATGAAAGTTGAGTGCCCCCCTCCAGGAGGGACTGAAGGAAATGTTTTGGAAATGAAAAGGCTTTTGAAGAGTAAATGGGGCTTAAGTAAATCTTGGAAGTACAAAAGTGATGTGGAGTGGGGTCCAGGGCCGTACGCAGGATTTATTTGGTGGTTGGGTGCAGAACATAAAAAGGGACCTTTTTGTAAAATGGACCTAACCCTCCTAAAATAAGTCCTTTTTTTTTTTTTGGACTTTTTGAATTGAACATCTGATCCCAACATGTGTCACTTCTCTTGTCAAATGGTCGTTTAATTTTTGGACTTTTTTTGCAAAATATAAGTCGGCAAAAAGTGGACCTTTTTTTGCCCCCTTGTGAAATTTTAGAGGGTGCGTGCACCCCATCCCCCTGCAATATGTGGCCTTAGTGCGGTGAGGTGGTGGTGAGTAGGTAGATCCCTGTGGTATTTTGCCCAAAGAGGGTAAGTGCTAGCACATCATGTGTATGGTGTGAGAAAAATGGGAATGGTTCATTGCAGATGCACAAAGATGAAGAATGTGTAAGAACCTCAAGCTTAAGAAAGAATTGGGGTGCAGACGATGTAAGAAATGACTGATGGATGGAGGAACAAGTGGAAAGTTGTGTGCTAGGTGGAATCAGTGAAGGAGTTCTCGTACCTGTATGGGGAACAGGTTAAATATAAATGTGAGGCGTCTGTGACATCTAGAGTAAGGTGTTGGGCGGTGAAAATGTGGAGAGTTGCCACATGGGAAAAGATTTCCTTTGAAATGAACGGAATGGTTTATAAGAGTTGTGTAAGATCAACGAAGCTGATGGTAGTGAGACTGGTGTTTTGAGTGAAAATAAGATGGCCATTTTGAGAAAATAATGTATTGTGATTTTTACCATGCAGCAGATCTTGTAATTATCGGTATATTTATATTTGATCAAATCAAATAAAACTTGAGAATGGCTTTGTATAGCTTCTATTTTTTGAAGTAGCCTCAGGAACTCATTTTGTTTATCCTTCAACTAAATATTTGATTGTGCATATTCCTATCTTTCAGGATATACTGCTCAAATCTGTGCATATTAAGCTGTATAAAATCAAAAGTCAATGAGATATAACAGAATATGTGTCACAGATTACACAAGGAGAAACGAGACCCATTTAGCTTAATATCCGATCAAGGTCCAAATTCAAGGCTGAATTCAGATTTTGAAATATATATTTCTGTAGTAATTAAACTAGACCTAAGATAACTAAACCTAAAATGCTTAATTCCAAAGTAGAGATGAATCGGATTTTTCGTTTTACATGCGTAACACATTTTATGTACAAATACAGTGCCATAGGATACCGGTGTATAATAAAAATTCCGGCTCCAGAAATTTAAGCACAGTTGTGATTTTTTTATATAAGGACTTCGATTTGAGCTTAGTATATTTCACATAGTGATTATTATATGGAACAAGCAATTATGTATATGCAAAAACACAATTTGTTTAAAATTGAGGGCGCCTCCTCGGTGGAAATCTCTGAGGTCCGGCCTTTAAGTCCGGACCAACTAACCCTCTAAGCTTTACTTGAGGGCAGCAAATCAATATTTTAGGCCTTATAACTAAAAACAGCTAAAGGATTGGTCTTTGTTTTCTTTCTTTTTTGCAGATGTGAAGAGTATGGAATAAAAGTGGTGCCCGCTAAATTACTAAAATTGTGTACATATCAAACAAATAATACCAAGAAAATAAATAACGGAAAGTGTGATTGTCATACCTGATTGTTTATTTTTAATTAGCCCTGCAGGGTTTCATAGCCAAACTTAGGACGGTATTCACAAAGAACTTAGTCTGGCTTAATCTTAGTCCAGGACTAAGTCATCAAGAAAGACCCTTTAATTTTTTTTAAAATAAAGGAATATGAAAGAGAAACACTGTGAAACAGGGAATTTTCACAACAGGCTTTGAGGTCTACCTGACCTTACTTTTGTATTTTCAGCAGAAAAAAGCTACTCTAGGAAAGAAGATGAATGTAGAGTCTTCTATAGGACTTAGTCTGGACTGAAAGTTACTTTCGGGCAAAATGGCAGAAACTGAAGGAAAAAACAAACACTGTTTTCCAGTTTGCCAGTTTAAAAGGGCAAAAACTGGGCTAAAACAAGAAACATTAAACATTATAGTCCATCAAACATGAAAACTAACACATAAGGTAAGTAACAGTAAAATAAAAACTCTTTACAGTTCCATGGTCCGATCGTAGCGCCTCATCCCAAGATTTTCTGGAAGTGGGGGGGGGGCTGTCAAAATTTTGGTATCAGAAGTAGTAGTACTTGTTATCTCATGTACCTGGTGAAATCTTAGGGCATAAGGAGCTTTGTTGGATTTAGAGCAAAATATGCCCCATTTTTGGTTACACAGTCTCTACAGTGATTACAAAATCCCATTTTAGCTCTCACTTCAAAGGGGTCGAAATTATTCTGCGCGAAACTTAACAGATGGGGTTTTGGGGTGAAGGATATTTTATCAAGATGAAAAATTACCAACTTTTAATGGGTTCATATCCCTTTAAATTCCATTCAACATAGCCTTATCTCATCAATCCTCAAATTTAAAATTTTTAAAGCCAGCACTGCAATTTTTTCAGAAAATGGAAATGTTTCCAATTTGCTCGGAAGAATAGAGATCTATTTTACAGATAAAAATAACATACCCAAATCAGATATGGACATTAATAAGAGGAAAAAACACTGTCCATGTCAGGTAATTTGTAGGCCACCTTTAAGTTTACCTAGTTTTACCGTCCACTTTAACCAAAAGATGTGCCTATTATAAAAATATATCTAGACTTGTACTCATTGACATTGAAACCACAAAGGTCACAGACCATTCAAACAGGGTTGAGGCGTGGGAACAACTCCATGGAATGTGTTTCTTGCATTAAACGCCATTTTGTCGGCCGATATCCAGCAGAGCATCTATTACAAATTGATTCTGTTTGCCTATATAGGGTGCTGATTTGGTCTTAATAATTTAATGGAGGGCTATATAAAAGTTTTACAACCATGCAAAAATATCAATTTGCAAATTGTGAGGACGCACTTTTTTTCAAATGTGCCAGTGTCTCTTTAACATAAGCCCCACACATGAGTGCGAGTGCACAAACACACACACACACACACACACACACACACAACACACACACACACAACACAAACAACACACACACACATCACACTTTTGCCTTTATGGGGATCTTACATGTTTTTTGATACCAAAGAATAATACACTGTTTTATAAGTAAATAAAAAAGTGTCTTGGGGGGTATGGGGGTTGCGATAATAATTGATTTTGTTGCTTATTATATCAAAATAAACCAGTTTCTTAAACACTATATTGCACTGTGTTGGGTGCGAGTGTCAGAATAAACCCCAATACTATGGGGCTTTATTCCATTATAATTATGTTAATTATGGTGACTTAATACATATTATCTGGTAATTCGCCTATGGGGATGATTTGTTTTAAAACACGTCACAAGGAAAAAATATGTCCCCACAAGGTACTAAAGTGGCCACTGGCCCATTTTCACAAAATATGATGAAATTTCTGAATTTGCTCTCAAATGATAGTTAGGCCATTGGAAGAATAGAGATACTTTTACACATAAAACAATAACACACCAAAAAACAGATAGGGATGTTAATAAGATGTAAAGATATCCAGGTAATTTGTAGGCTAACTTTTAAGTTTCCACAAAAGATAAAACACGGTTCAAACAGCGTTCATCCATGGGAAACATGCATACGGCGTGCATTTCTTGTGTAAACGCCATTACCGTCGTCTGCGAATGAATGTCGCCGGCGACACTAATTATAAAATCGTTCTGTTTACCCATAAGGGACGCTGTTTGGTCTATCAGTTCAGGTGAGGGCAAAGTGGGGCTAATGTATATAAAAGGCTTTACAATCATGCAAAAATATCAATTTTGAAAAAATCTTGAGGGTGCACTATTTTTCAAATGTGCAGTGTTCTCTTTTTGGTATGTATATTTTGGGTAATATATATCTGATGCTTCCAATTGGCCTAGACTATCATTGTGAGCAATTGAAGAATTTAATATTTTGTGAAAATGTGCCGTGCAGCTTTTAATTAGAAGAAATTATGACCCAAACATATGAATTTAAAGAAGTATTTTAATTCATACCCTGTTCGGCACCCGTTGAGCCACACCAAATGTTCAAGGTAGGAGAAAAACCAAAGATTATTTGCTTTGGAAAAACTGACCATAGGGCCAGTGGTTTCGAGCCCAGTGACCCCGAGGTGTAGGGGTCAAATAAGAGAGTAAAAAAAAAATGAACAACAAAAAGATTGTCATATAAATTGTATAACAGGTTAACAACCACCACCTTTTAAACAACATTCACAGGCCAGTGAAGTAGGTTACCATTCAAGGCATCAAAGGGTGTAGATAGCAGGTGGCATGGGTGGACAAAGTTCAGGAACTTTACACAGATTTAAAGGGATTAGCAGCGATTTGCTAATCCGATAAACATCAAACAAAAATCATAAAAATTCCAGATTTTGTATTTTTGTTAATGGCATGGATATGCAAACATAACAGCAAGTGGTTGGCTTGAATCCGTGCATTAAAGGACAAGGACAGACTTTTTATCCGGAATCTTAATTTCTATACGTGGTATCAAAATTCCGACTTGAGTAAAAAGCCTCCTCGGTGTAAATCCCAGATTTTGAAGCGTGATATTGTGCAACTGATCAATACAGTTTGACCTCAAAACACAAACATTATTAATTCTTTGTTTATTCGTGCGAGTCGTAAAAGTTGTAAACCACAAACACCTGTTTATTGTAGATTTGAGCCGTCATCGCTGTATGTCTATTGGCGGGAGCCGGTATGACAAGTTTCCTCAAAATACTTCATTTTTTTTCACTATTGTGGTGTTGTTTCTACACTGTTAAAAATGCACCTCCTATTTTACCAGACTTTACTTTTAATTACAGGTAAACCCAATTGCCCCCAGATAGAAGAATATGAACAAGATACGAGGGGTGTGGAGCATGTCTGCCAAGCGTAGGAACCACTTTTATTTCAATTGGCTACAACATATACCAGGCAACTAGAAAATAAGGTAAGCAGCTTAGAGTTCATTAAACCTCGTAATTCCTATCAAAATATCCACAGCAATAATATAGAAAATAAGCACCCATTAAGTAAAATACCTAATGACGAACAAATGTTGAGTAAGCTACTCCACGCTACACTCCTTAAGTAAATACCTAATACCCAAAATTGGCTAAGATACTCGCACTACTCTAGCTCTTTTGAGCCCTATTAGTAAAATACCTAATCGGACCGAAAACAAAGGGTATGTGGTAATTTACCCGTAAATACACCCAATGTGTAATTACCCTAAATTACACCCAATCAATTCGAAGTAAATTGGATGAGGATAACTCGGCAAAAATGTGATAAAAGTCAGAAAATTTAGATTATGAATGTACACTTTATTACGTGCCGGTACAAGGAGCATGCAGTTCGTTATCTTCAAAGGCTGGTATTAAATTTAGGTTAGAAGTAGGGCAAAATGCCCGCTACAATCCGCAGAGGTAAGGGGTAACCAGGGGAATAACCAGTACGACTGTTGTTTTAAATAACTACCATAAAATGATACAGAATTTAGGTTGTTTACTACCTGTAAATGTATTAGACCGTAAATTTTAATTATAGCATTTAAAAAAAAAAAAAAAAAAAAAAAAAAAAACACTTTTAACACCAAAAATGGAAAACAGTGTCAGCCAAAGAAAAAAGGTGAAAATGAGGGGAAAACAAAACACAAGCATGCCTGCGTTACCTCAGGGAGGGAGGGCGGGAAACAAATTTTTGAACCTCATCCAATGAGGCAGAATGCGATGTGACAGGTAAAAACAAAATAGAAAAAAGACCCGACCGAACGAGTCTTGCAATTGGCTATAGCCACAAAGAAAAGCACACACCGGATGGTCAAAACAAAAGAAACAGGACGCCAAAAATTTGCAAAAAGGAAAAGGGAGGAATAGACCATTTTCTCCAGGGGCAAATGCATTTATTTGGCAGACAAGCTGACATAATTTGTATTGCCCCCAGATAGAAGAATAGGGACACAAGATACGAGGTGTGTGGAGCATGTCGACAAGAGAGGAACCCCTTATTTCAACATGGCTACACCATATACCAGGCAACTAGAAAAATAAGGTTAAGCTAGCTAGAGTTTCATAACCTCGTAATTCCCATCTCAAATATCCACAGCAATTAATAAGAAAATAAGCACCCATTAAAGTAAAATACATAATGACCGAAACAAATGTGAGTAAGCTACTCACGCGGGGTAAACCCTAAGTAAACTACCTAATTACCCAAAATTTGGAGTAAGATGACTCGCGCTACTCTAGCTCTTTTGAGCACCTATTAAGTAAAATACCTAATGACGAAACAAAATGGTATGTGAAAGTACCTTTAAATTACACCCAAGGTGGAATTTACCCTTAAATTAACCCAATCATTCCGAAGTAAAATTTGGATGAGGATAACTCGGCAAACTGTGATAAAGTTCAGCAAATTTAGATATGAATGTACATTTTTTTTTTTTTTTTTTTTTTTTTTTTTTTAAAAAAAAAACTTCGTTTATCTCAATGGATAGTATTAAATTTAGGTTAGAAGTAGGGCAAATTGCCGGCTGCTACAATCCGAGAGGTAAGGTACATAGGGGAATAACCAGTAACGAACTGTGTTTAAATACATTTACCATAAAATGATAAGAATTAGGTTGTTTATACCGGTAACTGTATTAGACCGTAAATTTTAATTATGCAATTTAACACTAATATACCATAAGTGCCCAATCTACCAATTTGAACACAAAATGGACAAAACAAGTGTCAGCCAAATGAAATAAAGGGTGCAAATGGGGGAAAACAAAAAACAAGCATGCTGAGTTACCTCAGGGAGGGAGGCGGGAAACAAAAATTTTGAACCTACCCATGAGAGGCAGATTACGATGTGACAGGTAAAAACACCAATAGAAAAAAATGACCGACCTTGAACGAGTCTGTCATTGTATAGCCACAAGAACAGCACACACCGGATCGGTCAAAACAAAAGAAACAGGACGCCAATTTGCAAAAAGGACAAGGGATGGAATAGACCATTCTTCTCCAGGGGCAAATGCATTATTTGGCAGACAGCGAATAATGTTTTCCCCCAGATAGAAGAATATGAAACAGATACGAGGTGTGTGGAGCATGTCTGCCAAGAGTAGTAAACCACTTTATTTCACACTTGGCTACACCAATACCAGGCAACTAGAAAAATAAGTTTAAACTAGCTTAGAGTTCATAAACCTCGTAATTCCTCATATCAAATAGCCACAGCAATTACGATAGAAAATAAGCACCCTTAAAAGTAAAATACTAGACAGAAACAAATGTTGCGTAAGTACTCACGCTACACTCCTTAAGTAAACTAACTAATACCCAAAAGTTGGAGTAATACTCGCGCTACTCTAGCTCTTTTGAGCACCTATTAAGTAAAATACTACGGACGAAACAAAATGGTATGTGTAATTTACCCTAAATACCCAATGTGTAATTGACCCTTAAATTACACCCAATCAATTCCGAGTACATTTGGATGAGGAATAAACTCGGCAAACTGTGTGCTAAAAAGTCAGCAAATTTAGATTGAATGTACACTTTATGACTTGCCCTTACCAGGAGCATTGCAGTTAGTTTATCTCAAAATGGATAGTATTAAATTTAGGGTAGAAGTAGGGCAAAATGCCCGCTACAATCCGCGAGGTAAGGTACCTAGGGAAATAACCAGTAACGAACTGTTGTTTTAATAACTGTGACTGATTTATTGATACAGAATACAAAAACACTGCACAAAACAAGGCCTAGAGTACTGACATTTTAACTAAATACATTGAACAGTTAGAAATGAGGAGAGCCAATGCCAGAAAAAACAAACACACCGCCAACCGTTTCTGAGAGGAAAACTGACCATTCCCCCCCCCCGGCCTCCCCCCCCCCCCCCCAACAAAGATGAGAAAAAACAAATTAGAGAATCGTCACTGCTGTGAGCGCCAGGGAAAGTGGAGGGGTTGAGAAGCAAGGGATGAGGGAAAAAAAGCCAACCCGACCCAATTGGCCATATGAAGCACGCAACGGGAAATAAAGGGCCGATGACATGAGCGTTGCTGGATTACCTTGGCATGCTCAACTCAAAAAATGACTTGAGAAATATGTCTAATGTTCATCTTCGTGTTTATACCACCAATCGTACCAGAAAACTTTGCACACTCTTGAGAAGAAGTGTGGGCATATATCGTGTTTGAACGGCCTGTGACCATGTGTTTAATGTCCTGAGTACTGGACTATGTAAGCATGTAATTAAAAACATTGATGATTGAAGATACGCGAAGTTAAGAAATGCCAACAAAACATTTAGGCCCGTATTCCATGAACTTGAGTAGGTAAACCGCGATTTGGCTTAAAAACACCGTTACTTAAAATGCGTTAAGCAAAACGCGATTAAATATTTTAACCCTTTGGTTGCTTAAACAGAAGTTAAAAACACGAGTCACATCGTCGTTAATTGAAGACGTAAAATTGATGTATATAAGGCCTATTGGGTTTAAGATGAGCCGCACAAGTGTCTCATGGCTTCCGTAGCGTCAGGTGATCCACCAACTGGGCGAGCATGATAAAGCCCATAGTTGTGTCCATTAGACAGTGCAAAAGACCGTGCACTTGACGGAAAATACTAAAACACTTTTCTTAAACTAGCCCCGCACCTAGTTAAAATTTCGATGCATTTGGCGGTGTTAAAACGTGCTTAACTTTTAACTTCTTTTTGGAATTACGTTACTAACTATACGTTTATCTACATATAAGTTCGCCTTAAATTAAAATCGCGCAAACACCTTTTGGAAACCGGGCTAGAATCTTTAGCCTTTATTAGGCCGATACCTTTTTGGCGTATGCTAAGAATATGAGTAAATTCCACCGACATGTAACCAATGGCCCTAAGCCATCAGACTAAGTCTGAGTCCAAATGAAGCAACCGATTTGGGAAGGTGTATTCCAGCGCCCTTTAAATCATGTGAGGCAAGACTGAGAAAAGATACAGGAAACCATTAAGTAAAAACAAAAATAAGTCCCGTTTAGGGATTAAAGCTTGAGAAATTTCTTCAAGATAAGATAACCGAAAGATAGTAGCATTGATTGGATTGCAACGCATATTACCCCTTAAAAGATGGCCTAATTAGAGTTTAAAGCTAGAGAATATCTCTACCAGGTAATATACCGAAAGAGATATATTTGTGGTAGATTCGATTATTAGCCACCTCAGCCAAAATCAATATATCACCTCTCTCTCTCAATAAAGGTATGCCAAAACTTTTTATGATTGCCCATTTTGTCATACACCATCAATTTTTTTCTTTACCAAAACCCATCATAACCACACAAAACTTACAATGTGGTTATTTATTTTTGATGGAAACTGAAATCAAAGATATTTAAATAACTTTTGGTGAATGTTTTAACACAGGTTCCATGTTCTTAGATTGAATAGCATTTATAATAAACACTTCATGCACCCCAAAACTGGAAACATTTGAGGACAAAATTATATAGAGAATTAGATCTCGAAGATATTCCGGACGCATTATTGAACCTCATCACCTCATAGCATTTTGAGGTCTGAATTAGTGAATGGTCTGAGGCTACACAGTGTGTGTGACCTATGTTAACACCCTTGTGCATGATAACTTATGGTATATATATATTTGCCATAATGATTTAAAATTAATTACTGTACAAACACATTGGATCTGCATGTGACTTTAATTTGTTCCAAACACATTGCGCTCTTAGAGTCACAAGTTACTGTCTACTTTGGAACTGGATTTACTTTTACATTTATGTGCCTTATGTTTTGTTAATTCCAAAACTTCCCAAAACATATATAATAATGTAAGTCAATTGTTTGGTTACCATGTCATCAAATGATATCCAAAAAACTTGAATTAATGTGACGCAAAATTATGTAATTTACAAACATGCAGACCAACCTTGTATTTATGATAAACATATATAGATAGAATTGGATTAAAACGCTAGATGTCATTCGGGGCAAATTCAACCGAGTAACAGACGGTTGAAAGGCATGTGACATTATTATGCATCCGGTTATTCTATCTGGAATATAAATATCATACTATGTTTACAAAAATCCATTATTTTAAATATAACTTTAAGTACACCATTTTGTTTGGCTTCATGTCCACCAAATTCACGAACATAGATCGAGCACGAGACAAGCTGGGCCAGCCAAAATGTTTAGTGCTTGTGTCCAAGAGTGCACATGAGTGGTCTAGGAACCACTTGAGACAGCTGAACAATCGAACCCACTGGCTACGCAATTATTAATTTATCTGTGGATACAAAAAAGGTTTCTATGTTTGCTTTTGCCACTATTTTGTGACTCCTTGCCTTGAAGCATACGATTTAGATGACAAAATACATTGTATGTAATTTTTACTGATAAATACGGTTCTAGAGCAAATTAAATGTGAACCAATATATAGGCCAAACATTGTGCTAACCTTCAGTTAGGCCCAAGACCTTAACTATTGGCATGGGAAATGTTGACATTTTCCAATACTTCATTTATCCCAACGATTTGGCATGAACAAAATGTTCATAAGTAATGTTGATACAGTCCCATCTTGTATATTTTAATTGGTTTATGTGTTTCACAGTATTTAAAAACATTCCATTAATTGTAAACACAGGTTGTACTAATAAAGATTTGCCAAATTAATACTTTTGTTTGTAGAGTAGGCTTAACAGGCTGTAACCCAAACAGAGCTTAACGTTAGAGTAGGATTGATAGCAGGAAATTGCTAGTATATCAACTATGTATTTTGTAAATAGAAGCTGTGGCAGAGACCTTGTGTTAGCACACAAGGCAGTGAAATGTTTGCATGGATTAGACACTGTGCTTGCTGTGATGATTAATTGCGAAGCCATCTGCAAGTTAGAGCTAATTAGTCATGAATAGTTGGAGAAATGGCTCTTCAAAGTAAGATACCACGAAGAGACATTAAAGTTCATAATGCTTAGAAAACGGAAAATAAATAAAATTTGCCGCCGACTTTATTAAAAAAAAAATAAAAATGATGATTTGGTAGTTTCTATCGTGCACGAACGGAAAGTCAAGGCAAGTTTTCAATGGGCGAACGTATACGAAGTAGGCAAGTTACAGACCACGGTTTTGCGGTTTTCTTTGTACATGTTAAAGATTAACCATGAAACTTGAAAGGGTCCGGTAAAGTGGAATACAACCGAACCAGAAATCTTTGAGGGAAAATTGAAACCTAAAAATTAATGCATTAGATTTGGAACAATAACATGGATTTCACTAACACCCTGTTTTAGTTAATACGGAAGATTAAAGTAACCACAATGATAGGGGAACTATGTACAGTAAAACAAGTCTTACCATGATACACCGATGCACACGTGTCGCAATTAACTGTGTTGAATAAGCTTTATTTATGTAAGAGTAGCGTGCGGTGCGAGAACGGACCGGATTAAAACTGGCACAGAAACTTAACAAAAAGGACCTTAACTACGGAAAACGACAATGTATGTATATAAATGTAACTGACCATAACCGATTATTTAATTTGAAAAAAGAAGCAGGTAATTAGATGGGCCGAAAGTGATGCCACGGAAATTATAAAATGGCGGTCATATAGCTGGAAATAAAAATATAACTGGAACAAAACGGGCTAGGGCT
Organism: Ophioderma brevispina; assembly: GCA_023653785.1. NCBI lineage: Eukaryota > Metazoa > Echinodermata > Ophiuroidea > Amphilepidida > Ophiodermatidae > Ophioderma > Ophioderma brevispina. The sequence goes on from JAMKCH010061660.1 coordinate 14,541, forward strand.
AAAGGCAAGAACCAGTATTTACAGAGATAGGCACCCGCACGATTACGACAGAGGCTATAGACCAGTGAACGCCCCAATGTTTTGTAAAAATGTTAGGGCCTGGTATCTTGAAATAGGTTGGCCTGACTGTTACACACTGGGGGATTTGTAAATGTGAAGTTTTAAACTATGGGCCCAACGATTCGCAGGCAATAAAAAGAAGTGACCGTAGGATGTTAACTGGTCTGTTAAAAAACCATGACATAACTCTTAACGGCATTGTATAGTTAGCAAAACACCAGCTGTGTCCTCGGAAGGGTTGCAATTGTATACCCCAGTGCATGCAAACAGTTCGTGAAAACTATAAATAGGATGTACTTGGTCTTACAACAATAACAATGGGGATACAGCGCAAACCATGCTGCGAGGCAATGATATGTTCAAATGGTGTGCACGAGTGTCTTAAAACTCAAAACAGAAACCTAATCATGTTACAAGTGAATACAGTCCAGTAATATAGTCTTTGTATGAGTAGTGCACTCCTCATGACACATGACAAGCAGGAGCAAATTGATGAGATCGACAAAATATGCTGCAGCGCAATTCTATGAGTGTGCATTATGATTACGAAGAAATTTATTTACATGTCGATGAGATATATTGTGATTAAAGGTACTCTCAATGAAACATCGCCGAGGCTGTACACACTACCATTGGAAACCCCCAAAATGGCATAATTAAAACGGAATGAGTATTTGCACCTGAACTAAAGGGGAAACATTACTCTCACCGAGATTTCTTGGGCTTCCTCTGGCATAATTGCAACAGATTGTGAAAAGCCTCTCGCCACCGGAAAGGAGTTGACATCCAGCATCCCGGCAAACACTGTCCTCGCCTGTTAAAACGCTTGGTCGATAAGGTATTTGGTTCCCCCGTTGAGCCAGAACTGTCTGTTTGTTAAGGATAACAAATAAAATTGATCCCGAACCTGATGAAGAAACACACCAGCTAGTCCAGCATGCCCACGCAAAGTTGTATTAGTATCAAATTCGTCATACTTGAAATGTGTCCAGCAACTCAACACAACGCAGAAGAATGTTTAGAGATCGTGCCTGAGAGAAATTCTCCCGCAAACACTTGGAACAGCCCCAACGCTTAGAGGAATATATCCTCGAACATTGGTGCACGCCCTTAGGGGGAGATCCTGGTAGTTCCTGAAGAATTTTTGAGCCGTGATGTGGACTCCTGGATTGTGGCCACTGACAGAGTAGAGCCATTACCTTGCTGATCTGAACGGTGTTTCTAGAGGTATTTATTTATGTAATTTTGCTAAAAATTTGAGAACCGCGAAACCTTACTGTAT
>JAMKCH010061661.1:0-18303 GCA_023653785.1 Ophioderma brevispina
GAAATCTATATTAAAAAAATGATTAAAAATATGGACCAAAGTCACATGTTTTATCCATGGTTTTCCCCATTTATTCTAGTTGATTTGATACAGTTTGAGGAAATTAAAAGTTCTTGTCCCATTTCGACTCAAAAATCTATGACTGGCTAGCAGTCTATATACATGTTTACTTAATTATTATCCGGGATATGTATTCTTTTGACCTACTGTGCAAAAAAGAAGACATAATGTAGAGTAAGAACAAAGTGATAGTTTCGTTATCGACCCATTTTAATTGATTTGATCAGTTTGTAGATGAATTTTGTCCCATTTATTCCATTTTGACTCCCCAGAAATCTATATAGCTAGCACTCTTTCAATGATGGAAAAGGCAAAACACAAAAATGACCCTACTTTGGAAAAGAGGGCATTATAATAGATGTGGCCATTTCAGCCTAAAATCTATCAATAGCTTTCAATTCACTTATTATGACACTTTGGATGTTGTAAGTGATTTGACAATTTGAAACAATTTTGACCTTATTTTGGTCATTTTTGATCTAAAACATTATGAAAACAGCAATGACAAGCAATAAAGCTACGGAATAAGAACGTTTTGCTTGAGATATAACGGCAAACGTTTCCTTGAAAATATGTTGTTAACGAACCCGGACGGGACTGAGGTATCCATGTTGGTTCAATTTTACCCCCCAAATCTATAATAGGAAGGCTCCATTTTATCACCACTTGTAAAATGACTCCTTTTGGAGAGGAATGGACATGTTCTAATCAACCATTTAGGAAATAAATGTATTTCGACTGATTTGCCTATTTTTGACAATTTTGGAACCTTTTTGGCCATTTTGACCCCAAAATTTATAAACTGGAATGGCTTCAATTATATTCACTTAATAGGACTTCATTTGAAGGTAAATGGAGCATGTTTGATGATTATTTTAAGAAGAAAGGGGAAAGGCATTTCGACTGATTTACATAATTTTTGCGGGGACAATTTTGGCCATTGTGACACCAATTAAAAATGAAAATGGCTTCCATTTTATCCACTTAAATATGATTCATTAAAGGTAATAATGAACATTGTTCTGATCGATTATTTTAAGAAAGGAATGTATTTTGACTGATTTACCAATTTGGGACAATTTTGAACCTTTTTGGACATGTTGACCCCAAAATTGATAAATTGGAATGGACGTCATTATATTCACTTAAATAGGACTCCTTCTTGAAGGTCAATGGACAGTTCTGAGTATTATTATTTGGAAGAAAGGTAAAATCGGTGGAAATCAGTTGATGATTACCTTATTTTTGGGACAATTTGACACTTATTGGTCATTTTACCCTAAAATAAAAAAGGTAGAAGCCAACACCCCATACGTTGATGCACCTCCCTGGTGGTATGAATCCACTAGGTTGGGACCTTTGTACTGTAACAAACAACGCCGTCAAAAAACATATTTTGGTCCTTGGCCGGCAGTCTATTTCTATTAAGCTGAAAAATCATATTCCTTAAATCGGGCCATCCCATTCTTTTTTAAAGAGACACTGGCCACATATGGGAAAAAATAGTGCGCCCCCACGATTTTTCAAAATTGATATTTTTGCACTGGTGTACAGCTTTATATACATTAGCCCTCACCTGAACTATGAAGACCAATTCAGTGCCCTTATGGGTAAATAGAACGATTTTTATATTTAATGTCGACGGCGAACATTTATTAAGCAGACGACAGAAATGGCCGTTTAGCACAAGAAAAAACACTCTGGAGCCTGGTCCATGGCATGAATCCGTTGACCGGTCTGGACCTTTGTGGTTTTAATATCAATGAGTATACCGCGTCTATGATATTCATGTAATCATGTAATTATACAGGGGGACCAATAAAACACTACCAAAATGAAGTGATATTTTTCCACTTTCTGTCATTTGATATCTGTGTGGATTTTATTTTATCATTAAAGAATGGGTACTAGAGCATCTATTGATTTTTTGTTCATTGGTTGAGTGGTTCTCAAAGGTGTATGTTCCACTGAACATAAGTCAGCAAACAGCATTTCCACGGAGCATTTAATGGTTCTTAGGCATGGTTGCACACAATGGCAAACATCAAAAGTAATTTATCTTAAACGATATTCCTTAGTTCTATCTTCCACATGTCATCCCAGATTTGCGATGCACTTGGTAGCCCTGGGAGTGCATGTGTTGAACAGCTCTGATGTTACACGCGTTCTCCTAATTGCGGTAAATGCATCGTTATCCGTCGTCGTAGTTCTGGTAATGTGTTGGGGGTGGGGACCCTCATTGTAAACTCTAGCTGTTACATCACCCCATAGCCCAAAATCATCGGAGTAAGATCCGGTGACCGAGGGGACCATTCCACCGCATGCCCTAATCCATGATCCGATTGGAAAGAGTCCCTGAATGCGGTTTCTAACCATTACAGACTTGTGTTCTGGTGCACCGTCCTTGAAGAAACCAGGCACGACGAATTGCTCCATTTCTTGGCTGCTGAAAAATGCGCCTCACTCTGGTTCCAAAATGTTGATTAATTATACGAGATAACCGGCACCATTCAAAATTTCCATCAATCAAAATGTGCCCAATAGGTTTATTGTTTACCTGTAACATCTGCTAAAACTGAAACTTTGCTGCGATCATTAGGTCTTTTCGTATACAAAATTAAGTGGGAATTGGGGAGGGTTTTCCGTATTGGAGCATTCTCTCTCACATTTTGAAGTTCCTGAGCCAGTCATTGGAAATTGACCTCACACAAAACAAATTCTCTTAAGAGGCGCCGTGGTCTGTTGATAGCCCATTGCAAAACGCCAGCCTACGTTGAGGATCACCTCATCCAAATTATGGCGTCTCTCAATTTTGTATGGATGCCAGTTGATGTTATCACTAACGATGCCTGACATGACGACCTGGAGACATTTGCGACAAACCGGTTTCTCCTTATGCTTTCGCCTTGCCCGTGGTTGTTGCGAAGCTCCTGTCGTACAGCTTGAATGTTCGCATGTGTTCCATAAAGATATCTGGCATTAAGCACAACCTGTCACTGCATGCTATGATTTTAGACTTGAAAAAGCCCCCGCCCTGACCAAGACAGAAAACTAGTATTTAGCCTGATTTCATTTTTGAATGAAAAGCTCGGTTGCCAAAACTAATTGATGTGTACAGTACTTATCATTCCATCATGAAATACTTTCACTTTCATTTTGGGTAAAGTTTTATATTTGCCGTCACTTGTATTTGTGATTAAAGTTACGGCAAACTAAAGTTGGCCTACATACAACTTACCTGGATGTCTGTAGCCTCTTATAAATGTCTATTATGTTTTTGGGTATTTATTTTACATGTAAAATATATCTATTGTTTTCCAAGGCCTAGACTATCATTGCGATCAAATTTGAAGGAAATCAGAAAGAAATTTTTATTTTGTTGAAAATGGGCCAGATGCCGCTCTTTAACTGCTTATCCGGAAGGAAAATAATATTGGGCCAGATCGACAACAACGACGTGCCAGTCTCAACGTCAGAGAGAAAAGACCGTCGCGTAAGAAGGTTGGGTTCAAATTTGGTTTTGTTTTAGCGGATTCTGAATTTGTTGATCTATAATAATTCGGATCATTTGGAAGGAGAAAACCAGCTAAAATCGATTTCCGATGTCAAAAGACCACCATGCGCTATCTCCTCAAGTGACTGAAAATACCTCAATGTAGATCCACACCATAAATAGATTGGTCGGGCACCCTCTGGCCGAAAAGTGTTGGGGAAAAAGGGAAAAACAGTGAACGGTTTAATAAAATTGAAAAATAGTAGAAACGGAAAACTTCCTCGGCCATATTTTGTGTCTGTTAGAAATGGTTTTAACTTAAAGATAAAAATCAGCACAATATCAAGACAAAAGGTGTGTGAAGCGTATACTGGGAGTATAATTTACAGTAATAAATTTTAACCCCACCCCATAGGAATAGTTTGAACTACAAGCCACAGTTTCAGAGGGGAATCGGACTCATCGTTGTCTTCATGCTTTCGTAGTCGAAAAATCCGGGCCAAATTATGGATTCTTGCTGAATGGGATTGCAGGAGGTCAAGTAGTCCAAGGAAATGCATTAATTTAAGCAACTGAGTGCTCGTTATGAGAAATTACGTTTTATTGGGCTATTTTGTACTACAGTAAACAATGTGGTAATTTATTTGGTGGTGTGCAACCTATAAGACACTGGGGCCGTCTTCTCAAACGATGTTTAAAATTAAACGGTACGTGCCTTAGGGCTACTAAACCGTGGTTAGTAAACGACAGTTTAAAAACCGCAGGTTGTTTTAAATATTTTTAAACAAGTGTTTAGCTAAACCACGGTCTTTAACCATCGTCTACTGAGCCATGTTTTTTTGTAACAAACATCCCGAAGGGGGGGGGGGTGGTTCCACCCACCTGGGATTCGTTACCTGAACAACCCGATTCCTGTAAATTTGAGACCAAAAGATAGCTTAGAGTTTCTTCTTTCCATTGGTACCAAACTAAGTACTAACATCACCATTATGACGTAACCAGACGTCAATGTTGAGGAGGAAAGTACGAAAATTACTGAACATAGGGTGGGCCAATTGATGATTCGCAATTTTAGCGAATCAAACACCTTATTATTAGCTCGAAAAGGCTGTCATTATTATAAAATAGTCATTTCCCATTCAAGTTAGAGTCAAAAAACCGCATGAAAATCTGATTTTCCCAACCTTTTTGGCGAAAAAATTTGAATTTTTCACGGTTTGTGTCTATGGAAATGGCAGTTTTGCTGACATGCGAACTTTATGACGTCTTGTGACGGAAATGCTAGGCATGGTTTGTACTCATTTTGGTATCATGGGAAAGAGGAGACCATAGCTATATATTGGTACCAAAATAAAGTGTCTGTGATGTTCCTCTTGTGTTGTGTTAGGCATGTTGTACTTCTCTTCCGAAGGGGGGGGGTGTTACCACCCACCCCCCTATCCATCACTTTGGATCACACGGTATTCTTACCTATACCCCGGTGGAATGTTTGTTGTTTGGATTTAAAAGGAGCGGAATATGTAATTGACCAAATGATTTAAATAATTGGCACAAAAAGAGGGGGTTTTTGCCAAGCCGGGGAAAAAAAAAAAATGAAGGGGGGGGGGGGTGGTACCACCCCCTTCGTAGACGAGGGTTAAAACGCCGGATATATCATCACTGAACTGTACATATCTCCGCTATAATACTACGGCGTGAACAATTTATAGGTCAGATAATGCCTGCCGTTGAGGTGTAAATTCTATGAAGGTACCCCAGGGTAAATTTCAAGATTGTCGCGTTAGGTAAGGAGCTTTAGAATTTGCTCAGTGATGGAGACAAAACCCCGGCCTATTTTAAAATGTTGTATGTCGCGGTGCGCACTTGCTATTATTAAATACTATATAAAAGATACACACGAGCATAAAATAGAAGCAAAGAAAAAAGGGACGAGAAGAATCAATGAGGACTCGGAAAAGACAGATAAGAGAAAATAAGGAGACAACTGGTCTAACCACGACTATCACATATAGCTGAAAATCAGGCCATTTGATGAAAGCGTGAAGTTAACACGCCTTAAAACTACCCCCGGACCAAGTATTAAGTTTAACACGTTTTAGACCACGTTTAACGATTTTCGGCTAAAATTTAAACAGCGTTTAAAGTTAACCATGCTTGCGAATGGCGTTTATTTTAGCGGGCATTAAAATTGCGAGTTAACAGTTGCTTAGCGTTAAACATCGTTGAGAATACGGCCCGGTGTAACACCTCTAAATTTAGAAGTAAGAAAGATAAAGGTGCCGCCCGGAGTCGAACCGCATTCCTGTTTACTAAACGTGCGCTTTAACTAAGCCATGGCCCGCAGCCATAGGTTATGACATAAATAATTCCGTTGAGAATGCAGTTATTTGGTTTACATGCTCAAAGGGTAAGCTTTGTTATCAATAGGGTAATGGGTAATATTACCACTTCCATATAAAGAAAAATTAAATACTAGTCTGGTCCGATTTCAATATACATTTATTCCGGTTTTTAAAAAGTACAGGTACCCGCCCTTTTTTAATGGTCAGTGTTTAAAATGTTGATTTTGAACAATGCCTCCACTCGAAACTATGCATCGTTTTTGGTGCAAATCATCTTGAAAGAATTTAAGACGTTTTTGAGTTTGAAGTTGAAGGAAAAAAAAAAAAAAGAAAGAAATCGAGATTCGGGCGCTTTTATCCTCAGTATGGTCCTACTATTGTTTTCCTTATAAAAATAGGTTAAGCTAACTCCTTGCCAAAAAACCCGAAGTGGTATTCGTTTGGAATTGGATATAATTATGTGAGGCGAATGGATGTGAAATGTTATTAAGAGCAGAAAAACAATGTAATTTTTTGTGATTTTCCGCGGGTGTTCTATTAGCGTTACTTTCTTGGGGGCCTACGGAGTGTACGTGTCAAAAATGGTGAGTATAGCAATGAGTATAGTAATGCAGAGAAAGGGACAACATGCCAAATATGCTCTAAGGCAGCTGGGGAAGATGCGTTAAAAATTTATAAATAACTTAAAATTACCGAATCCGCAAAAAATCCTCAAATCGCTGTGAAGTTTCTCAAATTTGCGAGATTTAGGCGATTTGGAAGGAAGTTACGACTGTGCCTTATTTACGCTATACCCCGTACAGGCCGTACGCGGGGGGGGTGGGGGGGGGGGGGGGGGGGTGCGGTCGCACCCCCCCCAAAGTCCACAAAGGGGGAAAAGGTCCACTTTTTGCTGATTTTTGGATAAAAAGGTCCAAAATTTAGAAAAAAATTGACAAGAAAGTCAACTTGTGGTGTATGATTAAATGTTCCAAACGTCCAAAAACAGGACCATTTCAGGGGGTTTGGTCCCACTTTCCCAAAAAAGGTCACTTTTTTTTTGAAAAAGGTCCACTTTTTCCCGAAGTCCCGCACCCCCCCAAAATCAATCCTGCGTACGGCCCGCCCCAGTAACATGGGCCTTGGGTAAAAATGAATGCATAATGGGTTAATTTTTGCGAGCATTGGTCCCGCTTTATATCACTTGCTGGAGCATGTCACCGGGATGACTTGAATTGTGGGTTAGGTAAACGTTTCATGTAGGAAGTCCAAGAATATAAAAGGGGTATTACAATTGATTCAGCCATGCGCTTGTGTGATGTTTGTGCATGGAAATGAATGGCAAATACCTTATTTGCATACTTGGGAATTCTATATGAACTTCTTCTGAATTTTGCTCCCTGGCTCGATGCCTCGGCACGCCACTTTGTGGTGTGGAGGTCAACTGCAAAATAGAGTTTAGTTCTTTATCTATCAAACGCAGGAAACACATTGTGATATAAATACAGATATACATTTCGATTATACTTCGGGACCCGTGATAAAATCGGCTTGCCAATAATTTTACAGGCATTAAAAATAAAAAAGTTGAGCTATACATCATCTGAAACCGTTAGCACTATTACAGTATGTGTGCCTCAACGTGGCAAATTCGACCTACTCTTGAAGAAATTCGTAATTTTCTGTTTGCAAATGAACAGAAATTACAACACGTGGCCTGAGCGTCAGTGTGATATAAACATTTACTCATAACATTAAAACGCCCGACCAGAATTTTGAAATAACCTTTTCTTGACGATATCTAGTAAACCATAAACAAAAATGCAGCTGCTAGGATCAATTTAAGAGCACCTTTTAGACATTGTTTCCATACAAATTACCACCGGAAATATCACCACCCACCACACCGCCATATAAGTAAGATTCAATGATAACATGTTACAGGGTGAGTGAAAAAAAAACACTTGACCCGGATTGTGTCCGCCCGTTTCGTTTTGAATGTGTACATTAACATATATCTAACATATGTGGTCGGTATCATCAGAAACTTTATTTCATTATTTAAAAGTTCCTGCAAAGATAATTCCCAATCGGATAAGATAGCCGAGCTACAATTCTTTTGAATCAAGTAATCAGTTTTTCCTCTAACACGGATTCCCATTTGAAAATGCACGGCGGAGCCTAAACAAAATGACTCCCCAGTACTGGTGTGAGTGATAAGGGTATTTATGCGATGTTATGTCAAAACAGGTGGTACCAGTGAAAATTGAAAAGTTTTATAAAAGAAACACTGTTTTTCAAGATGTGGCCTCAATTTTGGTCTGCAAATATAGCAATACCGTAAATCACAAAAGGCCGTCCACGCAGATGTCGTTCCCCATATGAATGGTTGATTTATTCAACTCCTCAGACACGATAAATGTAATTAAGTTAATTATTGTTCAAATGATTTTTATGAGTGATCGTGAAGTAGAAAATGTTAAGGGGAATTGATGGTCAAATTGTGAGAATTTTGTGGGGTTAAATCGCGTCACCGTGATCTGCAGTTGACATAAATAGTCCGGAATTTATTCTGGAACACTGAGTTCTTCTTGAAGCCCATTCATTTTAGTGTGAATCCGTGGACAGAGCGCGAAACAGACTACTTGATTCAAACGACTGTGCTCGGTCATATTCAACCGATGTTGGAATGATCTGCGGCAAAATTGAAGACAATTGAACTATGACTTTCAGTTGATACCAAATATGTTAGTATAATATTACATTGTACCTCAAAATTAAAAATGGTGGATACAATCAGGGTTCCATTTTTTTTACTTCACCCTGTGCACTGCAATTTTTCGTGACACCTGCTTATTTCATGATCTTGGGGAATCTGTGCCAAAAATGCTAGGATTTACTCTAAAGACTTCCTTAGTCTGGGCGAATACGTTTATTAAGTTCAAAATTCATGCAGGACCCTGCTGAAACTTTGAAATGCCTGATTATACTAAAATTATTGTTTTTAGTGTTCTTTAATTTTTTTTTGTCCGTTTTTGTTCATTGGTGCCCATTTCTTTTATCAAGACGGATTTTTGGATGTGTCTGCTAATGGGAATTCCCAAAGAGCTGTAATAACGGAATGGCACATTAGTTCCTGTATTCATTTGAACAACGACCCTAGCGAGCACGGGAAAACCACCGGATCTCCAGGATCATTATCAAAGAAGAATTAATTATCAAAATAAAACGACGTTAGGTCCGTTTATAATTTCCGCTTTTAATGGGTTAATGTTTTCAAACGTCTTTCTGAATTTTTCTTTTTTGAAAGATACTTAGGGGTATGGGGCCCTTGAGAAGGATGCATGGGTATTTCTTCAAGAGGGTATTCTACCTTCACTGGGGGGTAGGGTTCGGTGGTTAGAATGATTTTGCTATGTGACTAGATTGAGCTGTACATAAGCCATTTATTTTCAATTACTTGACTGCCCACAGACCCTTTAGGGTCGAGTCAATTATAAGACCATTATATGATTTAAAGCATGTTAAATAAGGACATCAATTGTTCCAAAGAAAATAGGCGCGAAACAACATTTATTTTTCATTGCACAACCTAACCAACTTTAAACCAACGGGCTTATTTTGAGGGTTAAGAATCGACCTAATTATGCGAACCAACAAAATGGGAGTTTCTAATACATTTAAGATTTTTTATAAGACCCCTTTTCAGAACCATGTATTTACATTCTTCCCAGGGAACTGGAATCCAGACCTATTTTAGTCATTTACTTACAGATAATTCAAATTAGTTGTTAATGGCACTAAATGTAACGTAATTGGTATTTGAATATTTGCCTTTTATTGCAACATGGATTAATTTATAATTAACAAACAAGTCCAAGTGTTGTCATTAATTTGTTATACACTAAAATTTAATTGGTAATGCACTAAAGGAATCGTTCATAGCAATAAACAAGTAAATTGTTGAAAGTTTAACTTTATTTTTGAATCGAGAAAACGTGGGGAGGCTGTTTGAGCTTGTTTGGAGTCAAGCCAAAAGACGGGGCATGCAAATCAAGAGGAAGGTTTTGAGCAATTTGTGTCCCGCCGAACCGAAGAGTTCTGAAGGGACTATAAATAACTGGGCTCCGTCCTTATGTCGTCCGTATGTTCCGTGATAAAATGTAACCGGAACAATCGTGGCCATATTTTTTTTTCTAGATGAGATGGAGCCAAACTGGTGGATTATATTGTAGGCGGGTACAAGCCCCTACTAAATGTCATTCATTTCCCCCGGGGTCCTCCCTTGGGTACGTCAGGGGGGTAGGGAAAATGTCAAAGTGCACAAAAAAGGTCACATTTGGGCCATATTTTTTAGTTCAGCTAGAGTAGCAAAAACTCGATATAATTGGTAGAGGAAGGAAAACACGCCCCTACTAACCATGTAATTTATTCCCTTGTTTCCCTGGGTATGTCAGGGGCTAGGGACAATGTCAACAAACAAAAAGTAAATTATTGCACAAAAAGTCAACATGTGACCATATTTTTTCTAAACTTGGGTATATTGTAGGAGGCACAATCCCCTACCCGTTGCAGTAATTATTCCCCAGGGTTTCACCTGTGATGTGGGGAGTAGGGAAAAATGTCAAAAAAGGTTCACATACTGCACATGGATTGGCCATATTTTTTGCAATACACGAGCAAGAGTTAGCCAAGCTTAGTATATCGTAGGAGGGCACAATCCCTAATAAACATGTATTCATTCCCCCTGGGTCCACGGTCGACAGTGGGTGGGGGAAATGTAAAAAAAGAAACAAAAAACTCGAGATAACTGTGCTCTTGCAAGAGCGCGAAAGTTAGGCCTGTTTTGTAGATCCCGTTTGACCTGAAAAAAGAGTTTGGTCCATGAAGAGAGAGGGATCACAAATGAATTCTTCTCTACAAGATGACCATTCAGATTGCCAAGCGACTCGTATAGTGATAGCTTTAATTTGTTAGAGCCTGGAGAATAAATTCATAGGTTCCGGGGAATGCCCCTTTTAATTGGTAAAGTTGACATTCGGGCCAATTGCCGAGATAGGCCTTCATTTGTGGGAGTCAGGCTATCTGTTTAGATTTCAGGGGAAATGCCCCCTTTAAGTGGTAAATGTGTATCTGGCGTCAGATATGGGAACATCCCATTATGCAGCCTCTAATGGGGGATATTGCAAGCGAATCTCATGATGAGAGACTGTCATTTGCAGAAAGGAGCTAAGAGGAATTTCACAGATTTTCAAGGAATGCCCCTTAAGTGGTATTGTGACTTTGGAACAATATTAAACAGCACATATGCAACATCTTAACAGGGGATATTGTTGAGGAATCTTTTGCGAATTAGATAGATTTTAAATTGCAGGAAGGCTGAGAAGAATTCATTGGTTTCCTGGATGCTCCCTTTAATTGCGTAATGTGGCATCTCTGGGTCCAAATCCGTGAACACCCTTATGCAGTCTCTACAGGGATCCATTTTGAGTGAATCTGGTGATTGATGCATTGATGATAATCTAATTGTGGGGGAAGGAGGAATTCATACATTTTCAGGGAATGTCCTTCAGTGGTAATTGTGGCATTAATGGGAGCCCCTCTGTGAAACACACCAATGATGCCCCTAACCATGGGAATCTGTGAGTGACGATTTGCTTTTAATTTGCGGGGAGAGGATTCAACAGAGCTTCAAGGAATGTCCTTAATGTGATAATCGTGGCATTTGGAGACTATGTAGATGAGAGGTGGTAAGTAAATACACTTACGATATTTCCATAAAAAACGGCTGCTTATAAAGTCACGAAAATAGTGGTTGGATGTTTGTAGATGTGTTCTAAAATGTGTCGTGTGTTTTGGTATCGTAATTAACTTTGTCAAAAGATTATATCATGTAATAAAAGATTGTGATGAAACGTTCACCCAAAAGACAACATGGTCTTTAGCCAATACTTAAGGTCGTTGAGCATATGTGTTCATTCTCTTCTATTAAATGGGAAAGGGTTGTGGCAAGGGTTGTATGGTGTTGAGGATTGCTAATTGTACCTTCCCTGAGGTTTGTGAGATGAGTTATGCCAACCGGTATCCAAACTCATATCCACAAAAACATCATTGACGTGACCTTTTGAATATGACATTGCTACTACCACCAACACAATTAAATTACCAAACAGGTGCTCGTGCAAGGCCAATCATCCTTGTTGAGCCACCTGTTGGTCTCGTCAAGCATATATTTAATTATTTGCACCCTGGATGTGGGCATCCAATTTTAAAACTGAATTTAAACAGGTCATTGTCAAGTTTTATTGAACACGGTTGCATAGAACGCTGACACCGGGGTTACTTGGACGTTTAGAAGTGTCAATTGATTTTGAATCTCACTGATTGCAACACATTGTACAAAAATGCTCAAGGTTCTATCTGGCATCCATGGATTCAGAATCGGCATAAAAAACTGGTCTTGAAACCGTTGACAAACTAATAAAACAAGGTTGATATTGGAATAAAAGATTAATACCTGGTCATCACACTCACGTTTTAATAGATCCTAAATATTTCAGAGAAACCTTTCTCCGTCTTCAGCGGATGAAGGTGAATGTTGACTGATGACTTTCTCCTAACTCCAGACTTTGTGTCGGCCTTCTTGAGTTGAACTAGGTGTGTCCAGACGAAAGTCCCATAAGTTGTGAAGTTCACACGGCGCCCCGTGTCCCTATTTAGGGTGGGGCTAGGTTCTTTCTTGATAAGGATAGCCTCACGTACTTTTCTTGGCAACAGTTTATCTTCTCATGCAAAGAACTTTCACATTCTCCAATTCAGGTTTAGGGACCAGTCTTTGTTGGTGTTTCTGGCCACTGCAGAAAGATTTTTGGCTATCTTGGCCCCGGTGCTCTTATAAAAATTTACGTTCTCCAACATATCTTTTTTGTTTCCCCGATATAAACCTTGTCACAGCGGCACATGGATGCGAACGACAGCACCAGTTTTTTCTTCAACGTTTTGCCATTAGTCTTTTGTGCGAAACAAGCAGTTGGCGAATGGTTTGTTTGGGCTTGAAACATGTGGAGGCCGTAAATTACTAAACACACGCCGTATCTTCTCTGAACAAACCCTTGGACGTAAGGAGTAACGACAAAGGTTTTATTAGTCGTCACCTGAGTAGAGTGTGTCTGGATGGCACGCGGATGTTCTTCTGGCGAATTGCCGCACGCTAAAACTCCAGTCTTCCATTCCAACTTTTGACTTCTTCTGGAAACACCTAGTTCAACTTCAAGGAGAACCAACGTCTGGAGTTTAGGAAAGTCAGCAGTCAGCCACATTCAGCTTCCATCCGCTTAAGACGGAGAAGGGTTCTTGAAAATTCGGAATTATAAAACGGAGTGTTGATGACTCAGTATTAATCTTTTATTCCTGTATTCTACCAAACCGTCTAGGAGAACATTCATTCGCGAAGGTTGATATTATTATCACTTAGTCATTAGCCTGGACTATAATTTTTAAAAGGCCATGCCATATAGATTTACAAGTGTCTATTTTGTTGTGTCACACAGCGGTTATAAAATCTTGTTTTTTTTTTTTTCTTTTTCATGTAATGAGCCAATCAGAGAAATTGGTAGCCTTCAGCCTAGCTGTCAGCGGGTTACGAGAGAGAGAGAGAGAGACGAAACCTCGAATCAATCATGATATCATGATCAAGGTCAAGGACTATTTTTTTCCAGGGATCTCTCTCTCTCATCTCATCCACTACAGTGGGTGGGGGACCAAATATCCTGACTAGGGTTCCCTGTAGTAACAAAGCCCTGTCATAATTACCGAAGCATGGTTTCTTTTCCCCAATGAGAAATGCTAAGGCAACTATGAGTGGCTGTACAAACGCTACCGGGTCGTCGTACTTATTGAAAGTATGATGTTTATTATGCAAATTCCGATCAGTGTAGATGAATACAGTCAAGGGTATTCAGAGCTGGAACTGATTATACATATTATATACATCTATACAACCAAACACAAACACACAAAACTACACCCTCTAGTCTGGTTTCTGGGGCTCTGCTAAAAATTATGCTGTTACAGCGCCATCTCTAGAGGCTTATCTCTGATACATGCTAGGTATATAGAAAATATTTGTAGCACAAGGTGTTGAACATTTGGGTTATTCTTTTACTTTGTGACCCTTACTTAACGTTCATCCCAAACACAGCACAACCAATTTTAGCTGATGTCCTAACCATTATTCTGTGTGTGAATAGGCCATCAACGGTTAGGCGTTAAACTAAAGAAACAAGAAGAAACAGCAAAAAAAATATGTTAGGCGACCGCCGACTTAAAAATACATTCACAAAAAAAAAATGGTTATGGTTGTGGTGCTGACTTTGACCAATGACGTTTAAAAACCTTTTCATATTTTATTTTCTGGTGATTATGATGGATTTATTGATTAGTTTAATGTTTTAGAGTTATTTTGGTGATGTTATGGAGTTTCATCGTTATTTATTGTTTTCTTTAGTTGTTTAGTTATGGAGGGAGTTCATCGCGAGTTTTTTGTTGTTTTTGTTGAATTATGGATAGAATTCACACTTAAAAATTTTACCTCAGTGCGGGGGAGTAAAGAGTGTTGACTAAAATGTTTAGTCAAGATTTAATCAGCATGGCATAAAACACAAAGGACCAAATCGCCGGATAGGAGAGAAGGAGGCCCTCATATAATCATTAATAGTTTATTTCATTATAATTTGATGTGGTGTTTTGACAACTACTTTATCATTTAGCAATGTTTTTTAGCCCCAAAATACCCTTGTATCACAAGAAAAAATTAGAACGTCGTGAAATTCAGGGTCATGCTCTCCTGAAAAACAAAGCGAAGAGCATCTCCATTTCAATGACCAATTTTTACTTATATGAAGAAACAGGAAGATAATACATAGCCGCCCTTTGTTATTGAGCTTGTAAGTGATGCCATATGTAGGACCTCCTTTTGGCCCTCATCAGCCCAACGAGCTACATTAGGCAGCCCTTAATAACAACACCCAAATACCTATTAGCTTATGCTACTAAGATTTGGATTATCACCTTCTTCACACCAATCGACCTAGAATAACAAACACAATGACCCATGATCCCGCGCTATTTATATCATAAGCAAGTTAACTACAGAAACTACCTATGACCTAATAAAATTACAATTCCCATGGCGCAGTCAATAGCTTTCTTCACCATGTATTGCACAAATACATCCCGTATTTTAGTATGATTTATGATACACAGGACAGGCATGCTCAGCTGGTTGTTAACATGTGCTTTTCCAAGGTTACTGAACAAGCCCTTGTAAGATTATCAGGGCCTACCACATATTGATATGGTGGTGGTTTTGTATAAAAAGTTCCTCTGTTGTTATTTGGCAATTTTCCATTGTAGTGTTCCGGCCCAGGAAAACAAATGCAAAAATGAGGTCTTTTTCCACCCCATAACCAGAACGCCACTTACATATATGTTGCTAAATGATCTAGCGCACGTCCTTGCAACGGGTGACATTGTGATTCTGGGGGGGGGGAGGGTTCCAATATGGAAATTTTGTTAATTACCCAATTGAAGCCTGTGTGTAACTTTACACAAAAACCGACTTTGGGGAATTTATGTAAAGTTGGATTTTTTTAAAACCCGCAAAAGGTAAATTTGAGCATGATCGCTTTATTAGTGCACACGTTTTTCCAGTTTATATCCGTTTCTCATGAAACTTAGAGGGCTTCCTTCATTCCTACCGGCGAATTCCTTCCCTTTTACTCGTCACCCGCGAGTAAAATGTGAATATCTGTGGAGTAAAGCAGTTTTGAATCTAACTCACCGTTGCGTGACAAAGAGTTTGACGTAGTGACTGGATCTCTGAAAATTACAACAAAACCGCTTTGCTTCTGATCTTAAGCCACGTTGCGAACCCATACATCGTGCACCGGCCCCATAAGTGCCCGCGTACAATCAATGGCAGATGACAAGCTGGAGTGTCGCGGAAATGCTGGTCATTCTGATATTGTTCAAATCAAAAAGTTATATCAAAAATAATAATATAATTGCGGTGATGCAATGTACTTGTCATGATTGTGAGCTTGGCGAGATTCGCGTAACCCGACTTGTCTACGTACCTGCTATTCAAGCTATGAATTCGGAAACCTTTCACCGTGGATGCCTGTATCACTGTGAGCGCTATGGTGTATCAAATGGGGATTCACTATTGCTCAGTAAAGTTATAGGTTGCATTTATGCCAGCATGATATGTACAATTAATATGAAAAATTTTCGGCCTATAGTTTTATGGTGCATGTAAATCGGTTACCACCGACTACACGACGTGCCGGTGCAACTATACATATCATGATTTGAACCACCAAAGGTAAGTAAAAAGTAATGAAATATGTACTTGTAGATTTTGTGTTATTTTTTAAATACAAGCATACCGAAACTGGTTCTTTTATGTTGAAGGGTCGTTCTATTTACAGAAATCAAATCAAAATATCTGGAAGATTCGAGTGTGCTGAACAATCCATTTTACTCAACCTGGTGAGCAACAAAGATTTCATCATGTACGTTGCCAAACCGTTACTGTACACAATCTATGGGGAAATGGAAGTGTATTTTGCAACACCCGTTAAAAAATACAGGATTCCCTAAAACTGCTGGTTTGTGTTAAATTATGTAATTATGGGTCTTCTAAGATAGATATCAAAAAAAATAAGTTTTCACAAGGTTGATGTAAGCACAAGGCTCATTGAATTTTCCGTCTTTTTGCCCAATTTTCGCATGTTTTGAAAACAATGTTTTGCCCCTAATTTGCAGCCAAAATAACAAATTCTCATTTTTATTTATGCTTTGGGGTTGTCTTATGTCCCTTCACATGTGGTATTAACTTTGTCCCGGTGCAAAATTCCCTCGGGGAAAGTGGTTCCTTTAGGGGGGAAGGTCCATGGACCCCCCACCATTGGACACCAAGGGAGGAAAACCACTTGGTCCACTTAAAGTGTTAAACAGTATGCGTTGCACGTGCTGGATGTTTGGGACAAATATGTGTCGGTGTGTAAGTGGTGGTATGCTAACACGTAAAACATGGATGCGTTGCTGTGCTTGTATTATTTTTGGGACAAATATGTGTTTGTGTTTAAAAAAAACGAAGAAAAGAAGAAAAGGTAAAAAAAACACCAAATATTATTTTTGTGTAAATAATGAAAAATAATAAAGTCGAACCTAAAATCCACAATTCCGAAATTTGAGATGAATCGGTTTCGTTTTGATGCGTAACATTTATGGGGTAGTATTAAGTCCTTTAGGATACTGTGTATAACAAAAAAATCCGGATCCGGAATTTTATAACAAGTTTGTATTTTCTATATGAGGAATTCGATTTGAGCTTAGCAATTTCACACAGGATTAGTATATGGACAAGCATTATGGTACCTCAAAAAACCACGATTTTTTGGAAATTGAGCTGCCGCTCCTCCGGAAATCTGCTAGTCGGCCTTTAAACATGTATGTGTTGCATGTGCTTGGATTTTTTGGGACAAATATTGTGTTTGGTGTGTAAGTGATTGTATACTAACACTTGAAACATGTATGTTTTCATGTGCTTGGATTTTTGGGACAATTGTTGGTGGTGTGTAAGTGTTGGTATACTCTAACACTAAAAATGTATGTGTGTGCATGTGGCCTGGATTTTGGGACAATATTTGTTTTATGTGTAGTGTTTTGTATACTAACACTTAAACATGTAGTTTTTCATGTGCTGGATTTTTGGACAAATCTGTATTGGTGTGTAAGTGTTTTTGTATACTAACCCTTAAACATGTATTGGATTTTGGGAATACATGTTAGTAAACAACGCTAAAATCGGTTTTGAAATTTTACAGTGGAGTATTTCAAAGAAAGGATACCTATAATAGCACCAGGTCCAGGCATCCTTCCATCTCAAGTACTAGATTTAAAACTATGTAAATATAGAAACTCATATTAATATTTTGACTAATCAACAATTTTATAATTTAAATTGCTTCATATTATAGGCATTTTCTCCACATACTAAATAAATGCGTCTGCTACATGAAACCTGTCAAATTCGGAAATCTTTTCCAATCAAGTTTTCAAGGGGCATGGTACAGGGGGGTTCTGCAATGTTTTTAAAATCTTTTATTTCTTTGATTTGTATTGAGGATACCATATTAAAAAATATATCTTATGCTCATGCTTCAAGGACAAATCATTCACTCCGTTGTGAACCTCACGCTTAGATGCAGGCAATTAACTTTTATTCGGTCTCCCTCAAACTCAAATAAATCGTCTTCAGCGCGCACAAAACTCACTGCTTGGGTTTTTACCCTGTCTACGAAATGGGTCACTCACATTCTCCTATTTTACGTGAATTGCACTGTTACCTTGAACTACAGGATT
>JAMKCH010061663.1:0-17767 GCA_023653785.1 Ophioderma brevispina
AATCAAGCTGCATCAAATACAGTTAGGGCAAATGATCTAAAACCATTTTTTATAGCCCACCCCTAGTAAAAGAACCACATTTTTGCAAATAACTAAGGTCACCCCCAAAATAGCCTTAAACAAACCTAAGCCTAATTAAAAGGTACATTCAATAACCATAGCTCAAGCCCGACAAAATTTTAATAAAAATGGCAAAATCCAGCACACTTATACAGGGCGAGTCAAAAAAAACTGACCCGATTGTGGTCCGCCGCCATTTTGTTTGAAAATTTTTTAATATATATATCTAACATATGTGGTATTTTCGGAAAAGCTTATTTCATTAGCTTTCATGTGATGCAAATATCATTCCAATCGGTTAAGTATAGGCCGATCTAAGTACTTTTTGAAATCAAGAATCTGGCACGTGAAAAAATAGCCCGATTTTCTTTCTTCTGGACACTGATTTCCTTCGCTGAATGCCCTTTCCAATTTCAATTGAATCCGTGGACCTGCAGAAACCTACTACTTGACTTCAAACGACTGTAGCTCGGTCCTATACCTAACGGATGTGAAGGATCGTTGCAGTAATTAAAGATAATAAAGCCAGCTTTCAGATGATCCCAAATATGTTTGATATATATTACTTAAAAATTCAAAATGGCGGACACAATTCGGGTCAAGTTTTTTTTGACTCACCCTGTATAAGTTTGAAGAACTATAAAATTATAGACAACCTTGTTTTGGTGATCCTGTAGTCTTGAAGATATTGGGGCCTCATACCTTCAAAGATGTAGTCATCGAGTTGGTGGAATGAGTTGATGCTATTAGTGTGTGGTATAGACCAGTCCAATTTGGGTAAGGTTCTTTAATACCAGTAGTATACTTGAATGACAAAGAAGTAAGATAGTGAAACTGTACATTCCTTCCACGTCAAAATTCAGCTTATTTTTTTCTGACTGCATAGTGACCCGATCAAATAATACTTCCTTAAAAGGCTTGTCACTTTTTCCTGGGACCCTTGTAGGTGCCAGACTATAGCCCGGTAATACTTACCCACGATTTTTCTTCCTGCTGCAAGAATCGCTGCAAAAATCGTTGTGATTTAATCAACTACTCGCACAATTTTGTTCGCTTTTGTGTGTGCGCTTTCTCCCTGCTAGCGGAAGCTTCGAAAATCTCGTCATCAAAACTGTGGTCTTGCTAGTTCAGCAAAAGAAAGAATTTCAGTTGCGCAATTATAGAGATTTTTTTGCGCATATTTCTGTATTTGTGTCTCCCACCACTCATTCCCGTACAATAGCGTGTGTACAGCACTGCTAGTAAAAAAAATCGGTGTTAAAATAAATATTTTTTAATTTTTTTAATTTTTTTAATTTTTTTAATTTTTTTAATTTTTTTAAATTCCATGAAATTTTTCCTCCTCGTGCAAGATATCCTTTGCTTTGACAATGGCATGCCTGTATGTTTCTTATATTTCTGTTGCTCTTGCTTCGGTGTCGGTATCATTGCACACTTCAATTCCATTAAATTTATGGCAGGCAACCCATAGACCAAATACCACCACCAATGTACCAGAAATAAGGCATTGAAAATCACACAATGTTCTTCTGAAGTTCGCATTTACCCCGATCAAATGTTGGTGCTAAACCCAAATTCAACTGCAATTGGTGCGTAAACCCAGCCACAGGTATCTGATAGGTCCGGTTTTAAGGTTATAAAATTTGATAAGTTTGAATTTATAAACTTAATTTCCATTAATTGGGATAAGTCAGCTGAAAAGATTTTTTAAATCAATATCGATATTTTGTGCATTGGCCCGAATCAACTGTAAAAGCAATACAGACAAACCTCCCCACTGTGATCACATGGTTGAAATCAACATCTGGTTGGTCAATACAAAAATTGCAGCTGAAATGCTAAAAAGCCTTCAGCAATTTTGCTGAATCCATCTCACCAACCCGCTAGGGAGAAAACACTAGAAAGCTTGCCGGAGGGGTCTCACCGACATTGACGAGAAATCGCCTTATCATCGCAACAGGAAAAATTGCCTTTGATTTCTCGACAGCGGAAAATTGGGCGGTAAGTATTACCAGGCTAAAAACTTGGAATCTTGCGCATGGTCGTGAATGCCTTGCCCCAAACTAGGCAGTGGGTAGCCGTGGGGCTCCTCATGATCTATCAATCGTCTCTACTCAGAGTTAAAGGTTATATGAACACTAATATCCTAACCAGGGTCCAGCCTGATCAGTTATGACAGAAAACACAATAAAGGGACAGTCACCATAGCAATATGGCCAACTGCAGTCCAAATATTTTTCGGCAACTGTAAATAAGCCTAGTACAGTTTCATTTTATACATAAGATAAAATCATATAGAAATAAATTTAATTCTGAATATTTTGGGTCATTTTATGGAGTCAAATTTTGTCCGTCAAAATGGATGGACACAGTTAATCAATTAAAACAAACTTTGCTTTTAGCGTCGAAAGTAAGGTGTAATGTCAAAATTATGAATGTGCATCAAGCATATAAATTAGACAGTTCTGTCCAGTGGTGTAATCTATATTGTTTTCCATAGGTTGGGACTGGTGGACGCAAAAATCGCGATGGCTTACGCAACACCATCAACTGTATTGGACATATGTCACGATGGCAGTTAATAAAATTATTGGTATCCTTTAGATGATCCTCAGATGTTTTCTTTTGTGGAATTTGTATATGTGATGTGATCAAGCAAGAATGAGTCGGAAGTCGCAATGATTGATTTTGAGATATAGCCAAACAAAGGAAAAATGTCTTTTGTTCCTATTGTTTTTGCCCACCTTATGCAATGATTATATCTTTGAATGAATGGTCAATTTCAATGGGGGTTCAGCAAAAGTAGGTTTGTAAAATGGGGCATCCAGGTAAAGGAAAAGTAAAAATTGAAATCTGACGAAATTCAGACTCATTTGTTGATCACATAACATTGTTCTACTGCAGATTGAAACCGATTGTTTGGCAAGCCAAGGATAAGTTGATCAAATACAGAACTCTTCACTTTCGATATTAATCATGATTTGAAAACAAATACCTTTTGTCTGCAGTTTGCTTCTGGCTGTGAAGTTAGACGTAAAGGTTTCTCTTGTCTAGGATTACTAGATGTATTGCTCGGGATCAGCCAATGTGGAATGTTGTAATCATCTCCCAACAGCGGGGTATCCAGTGTTTATGGAACTCACATTAATATTAAAAAGAACAGACAAGGAGTTGAGTGATAATTTTGGAAGATCATTAGCATATATTTTAAGTGTAGTTTTCTACTCTTACTACAGGGGTTCTCAATTATATTCGTGAAGGGGCCAGAGAATGCAAACTGTTTGAAGAGTGTACCATATGCTTGAGGGCCAAATAGACCTGAGTTCTATGTTTCCCTTATATGTACAGCAAGTCGAGGGCCAAAAATCAATGGATTTGGCAGAGGGATTTGGCCAGCGGGCCACCTGATGAGGAACCCACTGTCTTACTATGATTTTGATATACAAAAGGATTGCAAAAACTTCAGCCGTAGGACATTACAAACAACTGAAAAAAATCAATTTAATTTTCATTTAAAGGGGCATTTTATGACCACAGCGACGCCCCCCCCCGATCAATTTACCTAAACGAGAAGCATCAGGATGCTGTGGCTATCCAGATTGTGGTGGTGAGTTGTACAATGAAGTGAAAACTTATAGGTAGGCATACAAGCACAATGGATGCTAAGTGATAATTCCCAATCCTAACGTCCCTAACTGCATTTTTTTCCACTTTTCGAAAATCACGGAGTGGACCCATCTTGTTTTTAGGGAGAATTGCCCCTAGATCTAACACCTAAGGCTACCACCTTTTTGCTGTGGGTGATCGTTCAGGTATGTAGTTTTTTACGAAAAGGATGTTAGGGATTATGGCCTATAGCCACTGAAATTTGTTCATTGTTAAGGTCAAACAAAAATCAGTTTGTTTCCAGAGGTATCCAAAAACTTAATGTAAAATGCACTTTTCATTAATTTAAAAAAAATAAAGAAAATTGAAAAGGGTTTCCCCGAAATTGCTCAAACTGGCTAATGGCAAGTCAAGACAGTTGCAAATCATACTTGATTGTCCAATTTGAGTTTGATAAAACAAAATATTGATTTTGGATCACTGGGATATCTTATCATTTCGTTTTTGTCTACAATGCAAATCTTCTCCTCAGTAAATAAAGACACCCAACAAAATATGGTAAAAGGGCTCCAAATTAAATGTATGGTGCCTACTACTGGCAACAAACTTGAATCCCCTGTCCCCCCTGCCGATGCCAACTACCCATCACCCACCCACCCATTTGATCCGTAATCCATCATTACCTTAACACCCCCACCCATCAACCAACAACGCCATCACACATGTAATACTGAACTTTGTCCTTGTCCACCCACTGATTTCAGTACTCCATCAACCAGGGGCAGCAAAATGCTACAAGACTAACCTAATATAGGTTAAAAAAATAATTTTGGCACACTTTTAATTGCTTAGTGGTATATCAGGGATTAAACAGTAAAATTTAGATTACATTGAGGATTAGAAGGCTTGTGTATGTCCCAGGCCAGGGAGATTAGTAAAAGAAATACTTACAGTCCCCCATAACTGGAACTGCTGTTTTTCCCCTCACCTTTTAGTCTACAACTGGTGAAGCAAATGAAACTATCTTTCTTCCCTTTGACAACTTCCCCAATTTTTCAATTCCAGAAATGCAGAAGCAAAACTACATCCTCACAGTCAGAATGGTCAGAGGATTAAATCCTTATCTATGTTATGAAGCTAAATTGCATTTTGTATAGGCATGCCTTCCTGTCAGCCACCATTACTACCAATCAACCATTTTTATAGGAAAACTTTCCACCTGTCACCATCAGATTCA
This sequence comes from Ophioderma brevispina, assembly GCA_023653785.1. Taxonomy (NCBI): domain Eukaryota; kingdom Metazoa; phylum Echinodermata; class Ophiuroidea; order Amphilepidida; family Ophiodermatidae; genus Ophioderma; species Ophioderma brevispina. The sequence continues at coordinate 4,904 of JAMKCH010061663.1, forward strand.
TGAAAAAGTATTATTCACTGAGTCCTGTCAAACTGAAGGTACTATAAAATTTTGTCAGTACAGAATCCTCCTGCAACTTTTGGTCTTTGTTTTTTTTTTTAATATTTCATTTTTAAAGGTTTTTTAATTTGGGGTGGGGGGCAATTTGAGGAGTTGAGCCCGCAAAAATGGGGTCTTCCGAAACTAGTTGTCAGAAAATTTCATTCAGAAAATAGCCTGGGATCCTCCCTCTATTTCTAAGCGTACTTACGTTTGAGTAGTTTTTGCAGAAAATTTGTAAATATATGTCTTTGGCATGAAAGTAGGTTCTCTGGAAATGAAATGGTTCTAAATGGGAGCACTGGAACTGAAAAAGAGCCTGAAAATGTAGGACTTATAGCGGTACAAACCATACTTCCTCCCAAGGTGAGAACCCATACTTCCTCCCAATGTGGAACCACCTCCTCACCTGTAATTTTAATTGTTTTGGCTGTCACTACCCACATTTTTGTTTTTATCTACCACATTGTTTAAACATTAACCTTAATTTCGCAATTCACCACACACACACAAACACAATGCAGAAACACACAAACAAATGCACACATAGTAGCAACAAACAATAGTTTCATAAAAATGATGAAGTGGCCCATTCAAAGGAGAAAAGAATATTTTCAAAAAAAGAAAAAAACTTTCTAATTTAAGAGGTAACATACTCCATGTGTGACAAAATCTATGTTATTGCACTACTTGTACCTACTAGTGTAAATTACTAGGGCATGCTATAAAAGACTGGTGTGACAGTGTCTGAGTGACCCTGGCTATCTAATACCAAAACAAACAAAACATCCAGGGCAACACACTTACACTTGACAGTTTACTGACCTGGATGTCCCAAATTGGTTCCCTTTTCTTGTCGAGACACTACTAACAAGGCCTGCAAAGATCCCATACACTACAGTGAACCAAGAGTATTGACTATGTCCCTACAAGAAATAAGTTCCAAGTGTTACAAGTGGTAACCCCCTTGTTTTTTTTTTTTTTTTTTTTAAAGGTGCATTTCTTGATATTATATGCCCTGTTTCTTGCGTGTTTAATTTAATTCAAAGGGGGGTTAGTGTTTTGGGCACTATAACTTCTTTTGCTTCGCTCCTCACGATCATCACTGTTTTTGTTTTCATACTGTGTCGTATTTGGAAATAAAGTTTGAATGAACATATTGATCTATCACCGCAACTCTGTTTAGAACTTACTTTCGTACCAAAAAGTTGAGATTTTTATATCATCTGAACCGTTGGTTTAAGTATATAGTATGTGTGCCTAATCTTGCTGCAATTCGATTGCTCTTAATAAATTCGTACATTTGTATTTTCTGGTCCTTACACGGGACGAATTACAACACAGTAGCCTAAGAGGCAGCGTGAGATACAAACATTTGGCGCATAACATTAAACGCACCATCAAAATCATCTTGAAATTTTGAAATAATCTTTTCTTAGGGTATCTATGAACCATAAACCAACACAAGGTGCTTTGATCATGAAATGCCCCTTAACTAATTGTAATTAGGACACGCATAGCAGAAGCGAACAGGTTTGATTGATGAGGTGCCCAAGAGGCCTGATACACACCACTAGATTAATAAATTTTACAATTCCACAATCACAAAATGTGCTTAAAAATTGTAACAAACAACAAGACAAACCAATATATGCAATCATTTGAGAATTAAAAGAATAATGTATTTCATTCATCTGGCCTGAAAGTTTAATTGATCTAGAATGCTTTATATCTTTATTAACTGCATTCCACTGGATTGGACCATTGGTGCAATACTCATGAGGCAAAGTTTTACTTTTTGTGATGGAAACAGTTTTAAATTATGAGTAATTTCGTATGTCAGGGTGTCCACCCTTTTTTGACTCAATGGTTAATATCCACAACTATTGCGGGCCGCAGCAAATAATCCGGGTGGCTGGGGTTCCTCAAGTTTGCTTTGGGCCTCTGAGAATCTGGAGTAGGACCCATATCTATACCAATTTGGCCAAAAAAGAGACCTGGGTAGAGCTATACCAGGGATGCGATTATTACACGTTACAAACAAATTTTGCCTTTTCCTAGAAATCATGACCTTCTAGCAAATTTGGAAAAACTTTGGAATTCAATTGAGAAACTTAGGCAAATTTTTACCCCCATGTTAGATCATTTTGGGTTCATATTGAGGAAATTGAACTAAATTTGCCAACAAATGTCCAAAATTTTTAAAAAGCTACCCATTTCTAAGCCAAAATTGGCATGAAAAAATGGGGTAATTCATATACCAGAAGGCTGATATAATCCACAATGTCACCATTTAGTAGCTGGTATAACTTACCCAGGGGTTGACACTTAGCGGCCTGTCGTCTTTTGTTGGGCTCCTTTAGCTAATCCACCTCAATATGGTATGGCAAAATATCGAAAGTTCGTGCATACCACGAAATTTTATGGTCCCTCCTTTATTTAGTAACCTCACTGTATAGAGTTACGTGTTCAACCGTTGTCTCCATGATGTATTTGACTGCCTTGCAAGACTTCGGCTATAATAGCGCCCTCGATCGCACCAAGGCCCAATACACCATTTACGGGGTTTCCTACACTGATTTTCACGAATGTTAAATTATTTTGTTTTTTCAAATGCGCCTATTTCAGTTATTTCAAGGTCGAATTTGGTCTGTTTAGTATCACAAAAATTTAGGCTCCTTTAATGTTCTTTAGGTTATTGATCTATTTTTATGAATAGGTTATATAGTTTTGCTAGCATCCTTGGAGTCTACACATCGGTCCTTCACTTGAAATCCCTTGGAAATAGTTTAGTTCCCTACAATTTGTTTGTGTCAAAAAGACTTAATTAACCGCATATTCTGTATTAATAGCAATTCCGAATCCCACGCTTTCATATAACCACCAATTTTACTTTTTCAGTCCAAATATTCCCACAAGATTATCTCCTATCCCAAAATCCCCCCGGTTTTGCCTTGACTTTTCAGTGCTGTGTTTTCCAACCCCTTACATCTAAACACTAGTCGTTATGCGCCCCCTGGAATCCAAGGCCCAAGGGACCCACGTTCGTCCCACAGTGTTCTCTCCCTTTTTTTTAATCCTGACTTACCCTGAATAGGGCACAGCATGTAGAGGTTGTTCTGCCATACACACAAGTCACTCCCAATGCCTGCATGTTAACAAAATGAATGTTTGGGTTGAAGGCATAGATTTTCATTTTCAACTTTAGAGCATAAAACTTTGACTAAATTTGGGCAACGATTACAAATTGATAAAACCTTCACTCATGAACACTATCTGCTGATTGGTCCCAACCCAATCAAATTCCCTCCTCTGAAAATGGCAGATTTCTTCCGCTCACACAGATTGCAAAGTTACCCTTCATTCCATATGGTCGTTCTTTATAAATAGCAAAATAACAAAATTTCCTGGCACATGGTCCAAGTTGCCCCTCACCTCTTCCAGACATGATCCTCTCTACAGAAATTTCATGGTTTTTTTTTTTGGTTTTTTTTTTTCGGGGGGGGTTAAATTTACAAAAAAAAAAATGACCGACCGACCACCCCTACTTTGAAAGGTGTGCTGCCCCTAGAAACAGGAAGTTTTTCTATCAGCTAATAAGAGTTGGGCGTAACTACCTCACTAACTCCCAATTGTGTCATGAAAATATCTATCAACACATGAGCCTATATTCAAAGAAAAATACATCGTTCCCCGGAACTCGTGTGTCGCCTACCATGCGATTTGTCAACATGTTTTTGTTTGAGGCAGACATATTGGATGTTTGATTTCAATGAATTTGGGGCAAAGGTCAATAGGGGTCATCAAAAGGCAATCTGTGTAATCCCCCCCATTAAGTCATTGCCAGTGGTTACTTTTGAGTAACTTTGGTGACCATAGCTTCTTATGTGCAAGCAGGGCGTAACGCAGGAGTTTTTTTATCGGGGGTGCGGATCTCGAAAAAGTGGACTCTTATTTGGAAAAAATGGACCTAACCCCCATAAAATGGTCCATTTTTGGGACGTTTTGAACATCTCAATCAAACCAAAAAAGTGGACTTTTTCGTCATATTTTCTCTAAATTTTGGACCTTTTTATACAAAAAAAAAAAACGGCAAAAAAGGAACTTTTTTCCCCTTTGTGGTAATTTTGGGGGGTTTGCGACGCACCCCCCCCCCCCCCCACAACCCCCCCGTGCAATACGGGCCTGTGACACAAAAGAAATCATGTGTTTTAAAGACTTCACAAAAATGGGGTCAAAGTTTCAATGAGGGGTGTCATCAGAGGTCACTTTGTTTACAACCACATATGAAGCTTTTGGGGCCAGTGGATTTTTTCTGATCAAGTATTAAGTTAATCAGAATCAATGCATATGTTGAGAAAATGAGCATTGTTAACCCTTTGTTTACGGCCACATCCCACGCCTATAAGCCCAACTACAGAAAAAAGCCATCCTATGTGTCTTCCTGCAAAAGCAGGCGACACAAATATAAGTGGTGCAAAAAAACTTATGCATCATTAAGAACTATTTGGTGTTCTTTAGCCTTAAAACCCTCCACTTTGGTGCAGATAGAAGTAGAAGATAACTGTGTGTATTGTCACAATCAAAACCGTGGCCAATTCCCCAACTAAGTCAAACCACAACATAACTTTACCATGATCTATCATCGTTGCTTGTTATGTTTTGCAACATTTTCCCTGTCGCCCCATCAAACACCACCATCTCCTGGCGTAATAATGGTAACTAACTGACCGGTGCGATCAAGTTACGGTTTTTGAATAATGTTTGTCAAATACTGGTGGAAAAAAATTAATTAGATGGGAATAATGGAATGCTTGTTATATATAACTTTCATCATCCAAAGTAATTGAGAGGCATGTGTCGCTTTCATGCTCCTAAATTATTAGTGTGCACAGGGCAAAAATAATCTGCTCAAAACTTTCATCATTAGTTGTGGTCACACTTCTTCCTCTTTTAGTTAGTCACTCAAATGCACCAGGTTTATTATCAACGTTTGGTTGTCTGTTATTGCCTACCATTTCGATTTATGCATCAAATCTGCTTGCCACACAAAGCCCAAACTTTGACCATAAGGCAAAAAAAAAATGTTTTGATTGTCCTCATTGGACCGACCCTAATATATGGAATCAGGAAAAAGGTTTTTTTTCTTTATTACTGTGTCAAAAGAATAACCGACCTTAATTTTGTGAAAATTTTCCTAAGAATTTTTTTTATTTCAATTTTAACTTTCTGAAACGTAAAAAGATGAATGTTTAAACAGTTTCTTAGCATGTTAGTTTGGGGTTTTGACATAATTACAAAGATGCATTTTTAGGAGTAAGAATCAACTTGGATTTTTAGGGGGGTGTTGTTTTGATTAATTTTATTATACAAACCAAACATGTTTCAATATAGTATTGCTATGACATTAAAAAAGTTTTTCCGACTGGACCGACCCAACTCTAAAAGCGTCTATGGACATCAAACAATTTTTTGCCTAGTTAAAGCTATAATCAAGAATGTTGTTATCCTAACAACATACAATACATATATCAGGTTAAAGCATATATTTTTAATATTTTTCCGGGTACAATAGTGCCTGCTGTTTGACCCCCATGTAACTGTCTCTTTTATTGTATAAAGCCTTTAAGAAGTGGTGACACATTTTGACAACTGATATAAGTAGGGGGACCTTCTGAAAAAATCAGAAAATCCATTGAGGGAATCTCGCCATAGGGTCTACAAGTCATGATTTGATATGTTTTTAGGCCCTTTATATGCCCCATTTTAACTACAGATGTGTTAGACTAGATTTTTAAGAAAAATCATATTTGCCACAATGAAATTCTAAAAAATTACCAACATAAGAAGTCAGTGGTATGAATAGTCCCGAAATTAGTTTCAAAAGTGTTGCCATTGTTTTGTTTTTTTATTCTGGTTTTGTCATAATAAATGAGACTTTCAAACAGCTGTTGAGTGTAACCTACTTAGGTCAACAACTTTACCATGGAAGTGGCATAGTTCAGTTAAGCGCTTCCAGACAGTTAACCATCACAGCCGTTTGAGTGTATCCATTTTATCACTTTACCATCTGTAGGAAGATTAACAATGAATCATCAATAATTATATAAACAAACAAACACCATCATTTCTTACACCAACCACCAATCACAATTACCATTTCATAAACTTTCCAATATCAAACAGTGCATCTGATTGGATAAACACTGTGCAATGATTTTTTGACACCCCAGGTGTGTTTTGGTATTAATGGTGTATATTTTTTTTGGGTAACATGCAAATATCAGATTAATTTCATTCGACCCTTTTGGTTTAGTTTTCATGGACTGAACTGAAAATACTTAACTGCATAGGCCCACCTGGCAAGTTCCAAGACCCAAATGGCAGCTAGGATAAATAAACAACTTTTGACTTTACTACCTGGACTCATTCTGGACATTACATATGGCGCAAAGTCTCCAATGTGAAGAGTGCCGATCTTGCAATTTAAAGGTGCGTTGATTTGGCGTGGAAGGAAGCCCGGCGGCGTACATAGCAAAAGCTCCAAAATATTATGACCAAGGTTAAGTATGTGTAAGATGGTTTCAAAAATGAATTCATTACAGCAGTCCCATTTTTTGTCCAAGATATAAGAACAAGAATAAAGCTACTGTGTGTTTTTAAAAAAAAAATAAAATTGGGAAAGTTGTGGTCAAGTAAAGGGTGCTTGTCTCTGGTGCCAATTGGTCCCATGTTCAAAATCACACTAGGGGGCACTTGCTGGATTTAAGTCAGGTGCACAATTCTTGATTTCATACTCTTGAAAGGGCAAGTTTCCACGGGTCAGTGAAAAACATCCCCAGTTGCAGCAAAAGTGTCCATTACAGGGACAAAGGGAGAATGAAAAAGGCTTATTTAGCCATACATATCTGGCTTATTCCGTAAAATTTTTTCCCCTCAAAAACATAGATGGTCTTCATTCCTTATCCTATCATCTGAGGATGTCAGCTTATCATTCTCATATGTAATGCAATCTGGAAAAACCTGTCGGATGTCGAAGTTTTGTCAGTTTCAAGACTGACTGTTTCCATCAATTTGAGTTCTTTGTTTTGAGTAAGCCTCGGCTTGTCAGCGGATATCAAATGGGATGGTGTCATTGTACCATAGTGATTAAAATTCATATGGATTGCGAATGTGCACGTTCATTTACTCGGCCACTGCTGTTTCCAGGTGGCTCAAACAAAAGACCAGCCAGTAGGGGTCGCAGCTTGAAAACTGACCAACATTTGACATGCGACAGTTTTTCCCCAATCGCCACTATTAGTGGATAGCCAGACCATCTGAAAGTTAGCCTTATTGGTACCAACCTGGGGGGGGGCAAAGAGGCATTATACCAGGGCGAACCTCATACTACGACATACACCGAAAATGTATGATGGTCCATTCATGTACGTAGCTTTAGCGAGCTAGGGGCTCGCAAAAGTTTAATACAGGGGTCAAAATTGAAAAGTGGTCCAATGTTTTGTTGAATTGCATACCAAAAGGTTTGTATGAATTCGCAAGGAATACAAAAAATGTTATAGTATTTTGTGCCATCTCTGACTACCCTTATGGAGTTATAAAGCTGAAAAAAGAACCAGTAGGTTAGGTCCCAAAGGTTAAATTGTTAGCTTTCTACAAGGGTCAAATTACTAAAAAACGCTTCACTTCAGTGGAAACGGTCTCATATTTATTTGTAATGTACTCACAGTAAAATAAAGTCTAGTTTTGGACAATGTACATATATAGTTAAGCCACGTTTATAACAACACCAAAATTTGACCCCAGCCCCCTTATAGGGGTATAGGGGTAAGTACTAATGAGGGGCGTAACTGGTTATAATTTCACATTGCAGATGGGCAAACTATTCCTTATTTTAATGTGTTCATCCAAAACTCCGACGACCCGTAAGTAGAGGTAGATGTTTAACAGATATTATATACTAAACAAATCACGTCGCCGATAAATCCGGCTATAAAAGGTGAAAATATTATGTTTTTAATGGAATCCCATTTAAAATTTTCAACATGGTGCCCCAACTGACACACAAAAAAGAAGGCAAAGGATTCCTGGAACGTCCAGTGACCGTCATAAATGGTTGGGCGGACCGATGCTAGCATGGGACGCTACTAGGCATGGGCCGCACCGAAATTTTTTAAATGTGGCAATAGGGGCGTGGTCTGAAGGCCTTTTTTAGCAGCAAAAAATGCACTAGTTGGATCATTTCGTATGTAATAATGTGGATAAAATAGGGAATACCTTGTTACCTCTAATTGGTAAAGATTGGGGGGGGGGGGGAAAATCACTCTTTCAAGAATTACTCTAGGGAACCCGCCTTTGTTGGAGTTATTCCCTCTTCTGAGAGTGAATGAAAAAGCAATGTCATTTCTTGACCTATTCTTATGAGAGTGAACAATTCAATCGATGAAGAGTACTCATAAACACAATTCACTCTTTAAATAGCAAAATTTAACTCCAACAAACGACTGGTCCAGTCATTTTTCGGATCCGAATCAAATGGGGTTTCTGTATTGAACAGCTAATGACGCAATAATACTTCCCAATATGTAAAAATGTCTAATAAAGACTTGAAATTGGGGGCGCTTTTAAGGTAATAATTTTTTTGGGACCCCTGAAAAAAGAACCACCTTACTCACTGCTCTCCCGTGGATTCTATATGTTAGGTGGGGTGACTGAGCAGTATAAACCCGATTGGGTAAGTAATTAGTATTGCCCCCCCAAAAAAAAACAAAAACCTCGAAAAGTGGGACATTAGCCATATGAAAGAAACACCTGCTTTCTATTACCTTTGTTTTTGAACATATAGCACCTCATAAGGATAGGAAAATAAAGTGCGGTCTTTGAGCTGAACACAATAGCGCATCCATTCTTTCTTCCCCCGTCTCTCATTCAGAACAACAACTCTGAAAGAAATAAATTGCAAATTTTACCAATGACCTTATGTCTGTCTACCTACACTTAAGTGTAAGTTTTCTATAACAAGAAATACGGCAAGAATACAATCTGGAAAAAACTTTACATTGTCCGTATCTATATCGTAATTTCCCAAATTTTTAAGTAAATGACTTCAGAAGAGCAGCTAAATGAATTGTACAGGCACTTTAAACAATCTTTAAAAAATCCTTGTTCAATGAATTTTGTTCAAGATTGTAACAATGTATCATTTTACCTTAAAGGTGCAACAGAAATTTTGAGGGCACCCAATATTGTGTCATAATTGTAATTTCATATAGATTAAAAGAAACACTCAATATATTTTCTTGCCTTGTATTTGGGCTACAAATGTCTCAAAATAAGAAAAAAGGTGATACTGAATTTGCTTATATTTCAATTTAAAACCTAGGCTGAATTTTTGTAATTTGCCTTCCTTCAAAATTAGTAATTTTGCACATTTTGTACCACCAGAAACATTCTTAGTAAATCCTTTCAGCATCCGTGTTATTTTGATGGAAAGCTTTGGCATCAGGCAAAATTCAGTACTTTTCGATTTTTTTAGGGACACCTGAATATGTGAAATCTCTCGTTGCACCTTTACGTTAAATTATAGTGCTTTTAACCTTCCCCTCACGTCCGTGATGTCAGTGGTGTAGCAATATCGCAGGCATTTCAAATCGTTTTTTGATTCAAAGTCAACTGGATGTGCTTGTGTGCGTGTAAAAAGGCGGTGTGCGTGTAAAGGGGTGTGTGCAGATACAACCAAGACAACTTCCAGAATGTTTTGACATGACTGACTTATGGAAGATAAATGGATTACCTTACAGTCCTTATGGTTTTAATTCAAATAACTAATCTTTCCACTGAGAATGGAGTAAAATGGAAGTGTTCATTAAACTTTGAGCACCGACTAGCTATTAAATAGACACTGGCACATTGAAAATAGTGCGCCCTAAGATTTTTCAAATCGTTATTTTTGCATGGTTTGAAAGCTTTTATATACAAAAGCCCTCAACCCGAAATGATTAAAACCACAAATCCGCTTGCCTTATGGGTAAACAAACGATTTTTATAATTTAAACGTCGCCGTCGCCGTTAAATGTCAGCAGACGATCGAAAAATGGCTTTTAAAACCACGTAAACACGCACTCCGTCCATGTTTCTCACGCTATGCACACGGGTTTGAACTGATCTTAACCTATATGTGGTTTCTTTAAATATCAGTGATTAACGAGGTCAAAATATTGACATGGAATAATACACTTTGTTGATTAAAGTTATGAAAACTTCAAAGTTGATCTGACAAATTAACCTGGGATGTTCCTTTATATCCTCATATCATGTCCCCTATCTGTTTTGGGGTGGTTATTTTTATGTGTAAAATAATATCTCTGTTCTTTATCTTCCCAATGGCCTAGACTATTATTTGAGAGCAATTGAAGAAAATTTCTATTTGGAAAATGTGCCAGTGCCACTTTAAGCAGGAGGTTTACAGGTTTTGATCACAGCCCCTTGTGGGAAAGCTCGGTTAATGTTCGATATATCATCTTGAATTCCTAAGTGGTTTCTTTATGAGCAGACACAGACAACCTAGAAATCTTGGTAACAGTCCTTCCTAGGTGGTCTCATGAAATACGTGCTGGCCTAGTTGCTAGGGAACATCAGCGGCAAAGCAGAAAGAAGTATCACTGTTTTAAAAGTTGTCCGGAGGGACAAAAACCTAAAACTAAACCAATACACATATTTGTTCAAGATGCATGCACAAAAATATTGTTGTAAAATTACTATGAATTTGCTATCATCATTACAAGTAAAATTAAAAAAAAAAATATTCTTGATGTATCCAAATTGTAGAAGATATGAAAGTGCTAATCCAGTTTATCCATTTTGATGAAAAATTTTTTTTAGGATATTTCAGATTGGTTTTATTTGTAACCACAAAGCACAACAGAAGACGGTAAGATTCAGAAATGTACTCACTAACTAACTGACAAAACATTTATAAGTAACGTCTTGAAACAGACCGCGTGAACCAACCTCAATTGTTGGCCTTTCTTTCTATTCCCAGCGGGAATAAATCCGTCAAAGGACTCCATTCACCCAACTTCCTCAAAAGTACAAGTCACCTGTAGATTATATAAGAGGTTGGTTGAAACAAATTAAGGGTCAAACAAAGAGATTTCCATCTCAAGAATGTTTCAATGACATCTGGAACTAGACAGTTTGTGAAAAAACAGGAAAGGGGAAAAAAAAAATACATTTACTTTAGTAGAAAGACGCAGTGTCCCAAAGATTCATCAGACACCCTGTTTTCTAGTTCAACATTCTTAAGGTTTTCTACTTCACTCAGCTTGATTCCACCTTTGTTTTCCATATTTCAGTATATACAAAAACAAAGCACTGAAAATTATTCAGTTTCGTAAATTCAGGACAAAAATTAGTTTGTTGTCATTTGTTTTATACTGAAACTAAAAGCATATTTTTTGACAAGGTTCATGTGAGGGTCGAGGGCCGTCTAATGAGGGCAAAGCATAATTTTTCCTTTATTTTTCTTCACTTTCCTTGTTTCCCCTCATGACAATTTCATATAAAAATAACAGTATTCACTTGCTTAAAAAAATTAAAATTACAAATATTTCAAAGAAATTCACGGAAGATTTCATAGTATGATATCCACAATACTTTGAAATATAAAATATTTAGGTGGGGAGAGTCATAAAGAAGCTGCCAAATCAAATATGGCTGTCCCCAATACATATGGCAATCTTGGTTTATTTTCGTTAACAATTTTTTTTTTTTTTTGCTAAAAACCACTAAAGTTACATATAGTCATTAATTTCGTGGTTTAGTTTTACATCAAAAAGATTAAATCCAGTTCCCGGAATGAGGGTGGAAATTGTACGTACTAACACACACACACAAAATCATTTTTGTTTTTTCCCAGTCCTGAGTCTTCAAATTCCGGAAGTCATGAAGTGGCTGATAGTGTATGTGGCGAATAGGCCAAGCCATTTTTGACTCCGGCTTTGGGCAAGTTTCGGGCATTATCCCCACCCCTAAATTCAAGGTATTTTCAGCTTAAAAGAGGGTGGGACTATACTACTCGGGTCAGTAACGAGTAATATATTCACAGGATAATTGAGAAAAAAGCTTTCTGCATTTGCCAATATTTTTGACATTCCTTGAAATCTGGGGCTATGAGATGGGGCTATCACTAATCGGCCATGGTCCTTAACATCCCAGCATGGGAACAAAACTACATTTCAATGAAAATGGACACCTTCATCCCTTGAAAAAAAAGGAATCTGATCGAGTTTTAGTCTAATTGTAAATCCACCATGCACTTACCATTAGAGTCAAATCCCACCTTTCCGAGCTCATCTGTACAAACTATCAACCATGGCCGTGGATGTCGGAATGCCTCTCTGGTTTCCTTCACTGATGGTACCACACATGACCTGGCTCACCCCTCGAGACCACAGCTGCTCCGAACCTTAGCTACGGTGCCGAAACTCATGTCTTGGAGAATGTAATACAACGCCGCAACCCATCCTGAAAATTGTCACAAAGATTTCTTGAAAGGTATAACCATACCCATTATCACACATGTTTTCTCTAATCTTAATATTCAAAGATCACCTGCATGGTGGGCGTGGTTGCCCAAAGGCTAGACACACCACCGAAACTGTGGATTGGGCGTCGGAAGGGCATCCGGATACAATTATCTTTTGCTCCTCACACAGCGTTTTGCTGAGTGTGAGATGTAAACCAGCCACCCCTGTTAGCGGGGACAAAACCTACGGGGATTTAAAACTTTGTTTTAACTACTTAAAGGTAACTTCAAATTTGCAC